>APFE030300991.1:667-61962 GCA_000404065.3 Pinus taeda | reverse complement strand
GACGCTTACATACTGGTAAACATATCGGCCAGTACAAGAGCCAGGGAGTTGTAGCTCCCTTCCAGTAGCAGCTAGAAAATGAGTGAAGGTCGTAGCCTTCTGTAGGCCGACACCTATGTACTGGTAAACATATCAGCCAGTACAAGAGCCAGGGGGTTGTAGCTCCCTTCCAGTAGCAGCTGGAAAATGAGTGAAGGTTGTAGCCTTCAGTAGGCCGGCACCTATGTACTAGTAAAATATATCGGCTAGTACAAGGCGAGGCGGTTGTAGCTCCCTTTTAGTAGAAGATAGAGAATGAGAGAAGGTTGTAGCCTTTTGTAGGTGGATGCCTGTGTACTGGTATGAGTCTGCACCAGTACAAGATTGTAAACATGTTTTTCTTATATTAAAGGAAGACAACAGTAAGTGGTTTTTGTTCCGCATTAGGTTTCCACCTTATATCTTGGTGTTCAAGTGTGTGATGATCAGTTCTATTTTTAATGCACCTGGTTACTGTTTATATGGTTAATGAAGTTATGATGCACTAATTAAAGATCAACATATGATGAATTAACTAAATCATAAGTTTGCTGGATATACACTAGTTGCATTAAACACAGTTGCGTGTACACGTGAGTTCCTTTAATTGAAGTAGCATATATGAATTTGATTATGGAAATGAAAAAGATTATTGATTTGATAATACTGATTCACCCCCCCTTCTCAGTATTATTTCCAACAACAAAGGTCTGGTAAGTACATTCACCATGATTTTTATCCAAAGATTGCATGAATGAGAAGGTCAAATATATATATTTTGCTTGTTATATTCATGATGAGGTTATTTACTAGACAAGGCCATATTAATTGGTACATAGATCAGATGCAAATGACAACCAAAAATAAACCTAAAGACTTCAAGATAGAAAATTGGAGTAAGGATACAATAGAGAAACTATACCAGGCAGGGCTACTGGAGTTTCTTAAAACGTTCAACGGTCACAATAATGAAATCACACAGGAGTTCATAAAGCATTTTCAACATAGACAAACCAGAGTTAGTGAACTTTCTATACCATTGAACCCAACCTTTTTTTCTCAAGCATTGGACCTTTCTTTGAAAGGAGAAGAGTATCACAAGGGTCTGCATTTTAAGGAGAAGGGATGGACCTTTTTCTTGGAGAAACAAAGGAAGGGGTCCTTTGACAGAACAAAAGGGATTCCAAGAGATTGGCTCCAAGAGCCATGGTCAGAATTGGTTTTTATTATCCAGAAGTACTTCACATGTGATAATCGGTACAATGTGGTATACCTCTATCATATCAAATTGCTTCAACATATGAAAGGAGATTGTAAAATCAACTTACCCTACTTATTTTCAAAAATCCTAACCAAAATGATAGAGAATGTCAAGAACAAAACAAAAGCCAATATCTATCATCACGGACTAATCAAGGTACTTGTTGAGTATCAGGTAAGGAATAAGGGGCTGCTTTGGAAGGAGATTTTGGCTAAACATTATTTTGAAGAATAAACAACAGGGAATGAAGAGAAGTTTGAGCAGTTGCATGTAGCAAGAAGTATCACACATTCTCCTTTGTATCATAAGACAATATTAAAGAAGAAGCAAGATGATATTATAATTGAAAAAGATAAATCCTTTCTGTCCATTCCTAGGAGGCCTATAAGATCACAAGAGGAACCAAGCAATAAAGGAAAAGATCTAGAAATTGAAATTATTGGAACTAAGCCTCTATAAACATCAAAGCAGATTGATGAGATTATATAGAGATTGGAGAAGGAAGTCCAGGAAGAGCCCATAGAGAAATATTCCTATTTTGAGGATTCTTGTTAGGAGCCACCTCATCTCACTCATATGCCAAAGAGACCGGGGAAGAATCTAAAGAAATGTACAATGAAGTATATCTTAAGAAAATAATAGAGTTGACAAGTGAGTTGGAAGACAACAAGATCATGGAGAGACATTTGAAAAATGAGAGCAAAATGTATAAAGAAAATAACAACATAACCAAGGAGAACAAGAAATTGAGCAAGCAGGTTAAAAAGCTTGAGGCTTAGAATATCCTCATCTCCAAACAAGCCTACAGATGGCTAAAGGAGAAAAATTTATGGCAGTACAAATATGAGAAACAAAAAGTGAAGACTGTGATGAGCCCCAGAAATGGGTAATTATATGGGCTCATTCAGCCTCCTAATTCGACTTAATCCACCATTCTCATTAGTTTATTGCATGTTTTTGATCATATTTATGCTAATAGAGTGAATTGGGTTAGTCATTATGCCAAAAGTCTAATGTGTGCTTTGTGTAGTCTTTTTGGTCAATTTGGAGACAAAATCAAAGGTTTAAATGAGCACTTGGCAGCCAAATTCATGGAGAGGATTTTTAGGAAGGTGTCCCCTTCATTTATGGGCCCTTACCTCGAATTCTCCACCATCATCTCAGAGTTCAAGGGCCACCAAATCAATTATCACAAGGGAAACCAAGCAAGTCAAGTAGGACTGCTGTTAACTACAAGTTTTGGCAACCAAGTCCCTAAAGTTTAGGAGGACTGTTGGGGTCCTCAATTTGTATAAATAAGAAGGCTTAGGGCCTCATTTTGGTTAGCCAATAGTTAGTCACTTTGTAGGCACAAGATAGCTAGTTTGTAGTTCGATTTTAGTCTTTCTTTAGGTAGTAGTTTAGCTCTGCATTTCAGCACATTCTAAAGTTTTCTTTGTGGACAGTTTTTGGAATGTAACTATTCTTTTGATCAATAAAGATGAATCCAGCTTTGCACCAGCTCTAATTTCTCTTAGGAGGCTGTACCTCTTGGGGTTGGGCCCATCTCAAGTGCCCAATACCTCGTTTGTTTACATTTATGTGTTTTTGTTGCATTCTTAGAATAAAATCTGCTATTTAGATTTAAATATTGCTTTGTTATTTATATTTCTTTTGATGATTAAAAAGGATTTTTATGTTCAGATTGAGTTGATAGGTTATTAATAGGGAAGAGATTCAGAAAAAGGCCATCAAGCACCTCTGATTTCACCTCTCCCTCAGTGGGATCAGGAGCTGGGATCAAGGTCACCTTGCTGCCAACAAAAACACAGTCTTTGCTTCACCGTGCAATCATTAGTGTTCGATTTTTATTTGCAGAAGTTGGTTACATGTTCAGAGTCTTGATTGCTTAGTTTTTTTCACATTATTTCGTTGCAAATAAACTGATGTTCATTTTCCTTGCTGTTATTTAGGTCAAATTAGGTCAAGATAGCTAGATCTTGGGTTTGCATAGTCTTTGTTTGGTCATTTTTAGAAAATTGTGTGTAGATAACCTATATTACCTCTCTTTCTACCTTTCCTCCATCAGATAATCTGCTCCAACCCTTAATCCATGATTCCTACCCTTCATTTGCCATACTTTTCCCTCCTTGCCCTAATTTCTACATCCTTGTGTATCATCGCTTCCTCCATCCTTGAACCAAATCCAATCGCTCCTTAGCCTCATGCGCCAGGTCCTGAACCCCTTAACATCATTATCCAACCTCCATTTCCACTTTCCCACCATTTTTCCTCCATCAACCCTCCAAAATCCACTTTTCTGAACATCTTGTAGAAAATCGCAGAACATCCTGTAGAAATTCCAGAACATCCTGTAGAACCCCTGCAGACTTCCTGTAGAAGCTCACAAATGAGGTTTCTTGATACCCAAACTCTTTGAAACTCTTTGGAAGGGTGTTAGGACCCCCTTAGGCCCTTTTTGAACCTTCTTGACCTCTTCCAACCATTTTCCCTCGCCAATCCACCTCTGCACAGTAAAAAATAATTAAAATTGCATGCATGATAATTCTGACAACTTATTCAAAAATACAAAGAGATGGTTCTTTCAGATTTTGCTGTAGACATAGATTAGATACATGCATTTCATCTTCTTATAAGTCAATGGCATCTCATTCAGTAGCTTGCATCTTCCTTCTTGCATTAGTAGGATTAGCTGGTAGAATTAGGGTTTGCTAGGGTTTGCGTTTCTTTTTGGCTTTCAGTTTCTTTCCGCAAGTAGATTAGCTTCCTTTGAGTTAACTTTCATCCATTAGTTAAAAAGCTTCTTCTAAGAGCTCATAGAAGTTGGCTTAAGCTCCTAGCGGACTTGTGCTAGCTAACCAAGTGACAACTGCGGCAAGAGCTAGTACTTGTGCATACAGCACCGTTGCTTCCAAGTTTGTTATGAAAAACCGGGTTGATAAAATTAAAGAAGGGAGTCCGAGGAGTTGCAACATTATTGCTGCAATACTGGGGCCCACCACTATTTTTGACGCCGTTGCCGGGGAAGCGTCAGAGTATTAGTGATTGTTGCTTTTCTTCTATTTTCCACTACAACCTTATGCTAAGTAATTTATTTCATTTCCATTCTGCAATCTCATTTCCGCAAAAGTAGAGTAGACATTTCCTACTTTCATAGATTAGCATTTCAATTCCGCAATTTCAATTCTGCAAGCGTAGATTAGCATTTCAATTCTGCAAGCGTAGATTAGCATTTCAATTCTGCAAGCGTAGCTTAGCATTTCATTCCTGCAATTTCATTTGAGCAAAATAGATTAGTCCTTTCCTACTTTCATTTCAATTCCGCATTTTCATTTCAGCAAGATAGTCGCAGTTCAATCTATTTTAGTTTTGCAGGTACAAGAAGAAAAATACAAAAATCAACCAAAAATATTTCCTTTCATGCCTGGTAGGAGTAGAGATAAGTCAGAAAAATACTTGCACAACACCCCCCACTGCTTCACACAACCAACCTTCTCTCTTCTTCGATGGCTGTGATTAAGAAGAACCCCTGGGCAGACATCAAGGCATATTTAATGAACCTCTAGGGAAGAAGAAGAAGAAGAAATTCCACTGGAGCAAATGGCTGCAAACAGAAATGTTCGGAGTAGTACCTTATCCAAAAAAGAAATTTCAAATCACATGGAAGATTTCAAGAGTGAGATGAGGGAGTTTCTTGCCATGCAACTGGATATCTTGCAGATCCAAAGGAAGCAAGAGGAAGCCAAGAGGGTTTTGGACATCTTTTGTCCTAGGTGCACTGGAAAGCATCCTAGGAACAAATGTCCAATGCACTCCCTGGATGTGTGTCTCCTCTGTGAACAATACCATCCTATGAATAAGTGCCCTTCCTTTCCTGGACTTAAAGCTGCATATCAGAGAGCCAAAGGAGCCACTGAATCACTTTATTATATGAACCAAAGGAGGCCACATAGACCCAGACCTTACCAACAGGAACTGCAAGGGACATCCGAGACCTATTATGACCCCTATCAAGCCACTTCCATGCCTTCTTCGGGTCCCCCTGCTCATCCTTCCTGGTCCACACCTCCTTCTTGGTCATTCACATCTCCATATTATGCCCAACCAGCTTCTCATGCATTTCACCCCTATGCTCAACCACAACCTCGGTGGAATGCACCTCATCAGGGGTGGAGGCCCCAATACAACTCTCCTCCCGCTCATTTTCCTCCACCACCTGCCCAACCACAACCCCATCCACATCCATCTCAAATATACACTCCCACTCAGCTACCCATACCTCCATTTCCAAACCCGCACATTGGAGTAGCTCAACCCAATTGCAAAGCTGAGGGACAACATGTACAAATGACTCCTCTTGAGCTCAATGATCTTCACCATAACTCAAGAAGAGTATTGCAAAAAAGAGATTATCTTGAAAGCATTGAAGGAACACATCCAGCAAAAGAAGATTCAAAAGAAGAGATCAAAGAACCATGGGTTGCATTTGATGAAGAGAAGACATCAAAATCAGAGATCGAGAGAGTTCCCTCATGGTTACCATCAAATCTTCCATGTATTCAAGAGAAAACTCAGCAAAAAGAGGAAGATGTGAAGGTCATGATAGAAGAAGATATGGAGAATGATCTAGATCAGAAAAAGGACCAAGGATATCAGAGCTATATTGAGATATCATTTCAGACGATCACTAACTTGCAGCAGTACTCTCTTCCTCAGCTATGCTTGATCCCTTCAAAGTCAAATCATTTGTTCTTTGAAATCCGGATACCTGTCAAAGCACGCATTTCAAGCCTCCACATCATTTTGTCTCTAATCTTGATGTGCACATGGCTCCATTGGAAGTATTCTTATTCTTGAGAACGATTTTTTTTTTCAAGTAGGGTAGGGTAGAAAAAAGAGAAAAAAAGGAAAAAAGAAAAAAATGAAAAAATGGAAACAAGAGGAAAAATCTAAGGTGAAAACCTCCTCGGAGGCGCCTTAGATTGGCTCATTGATTGAAAATCTCCATGAGGCGGTCAATGGGTTGGAAAAACAGAGAAAATAAAAAAGAATAAGATCCTTGGGTGAAAACCTCCCTTGGAGGCACCTAGGGTAGACAATTAGGGTGAAAACTTCCATGAGGCGCCCTAGTTGTTTTCAAAAAAAAAAAAAGAGAAAAAAGAAGAAAAAAGAGAAAAAATAAATCTAATTTCCATTGAATAATTGCAAGTTACAAGAAGGACATTGCAGGTCAGGAGGATCGCTCAAAACAAAGACAGAGGAAGTTCTGGGCTTTCTACAGGAAGCTACAGGCATTTCTACAGGAACTTCTGTATTTCTATAGGAAACATCCTGTAGAACCTTCAGGCGAGCCAGATTCAATTTTGGAAGGGAATCTAAAGCTTGGAATCTATTGGTTAGGCTTGCAAACATCTATGTTTCCATTCCTCACCCTTTTCCATCATTTTTTCCACCTCATGGTGCTTCTTTTATGAAATTTGTGTTTTCTACATGAAGCTTATAAAAAAGCCAAATTGATCTCCAAAGAGGACACGAAGGCTGGGAATGTGTCCATGAGGCCTGCACATATCTTTGTTTCCATCTCTCACCCTTTTCCATCATTTTTTCCACCTCATTGTGCTTCTTTTATGAAAACTGTGTTTTCTACAGGAAGTTCCTGTAGAAATTACAATAAGCTAAAAATGGATTTCAAAAAGGTAGTTTAGCGAACATGATAGCTTCCTCAAGGGTTCAGAAGTCCTCCTGCAATCCTCAAACTCCTCCTCCATCATCTCCATGCCTGCATCACAGCCCAAGCTCAGTTTTTTTAACATGCAAAAACTTACAGAATGCTTTGTAGAAAAAAATAAATAGAACAATTTTTTTTTTCTATAACTTGAAAACCGTGCATCCATTTACAAAACCGTTTTATAGGAAGTTGTATATGGATGATGGCAACATGCCCGAGCAATTTTAGCCGATTCCAGATCATGGTTTCCAAGAAATCCACCTCTATCACCATCAGCCATTTTTACATTTTCTCCATATCTGTGCATCTGTTTCAAAACCTGTTTCATGGGGAGATGCATATGGGTGACAGTAACCTACCCAAGCAGTTTAATCCTATTTCAATGCATGGTTTCTGAGAAATTGATCGCTATAATCTTCAGCCATTTCCCATTTTCTCGAAATCTATGCATCCATTGATCACAATTTTGCTATGGGGGGTGCATAATGTTGACAGGAACATGCTCAAAAAGTTTCAGATTGATCCGGTCTATCGTTCGGGAGAAATGGTGAAAAAAAGCTTATGGCCTGTGAAAATTCAACATCAGCAGCTTGAGGGTGCATATCTGAATATGAAGCCAGCTCCTACAGCATGGATCTAGCCAGGGGATACCTGCACAAGAAAAAATGGCCATGAATCAGCCACCAAGCCATCATGCAACCACAAAAACCAGTGCATGCAACAAATGAAAGGCCATAACACCTCACAGGGACCATTCGACTTTCAGGTATGTGACTAAAACTCATTCCTCTATTGCATGAATCTAATCTAAGCACTGCATGAACGAATGAGATGGTGGGATTCAGCCAGAAAGCTATCCAGATTTGATTGCGCTCATCCAGGGATCACCAACGCACGTGTATAGTCATTCACGTGAAATTTGAAAAACATAGGTAGTGGTAGACGTGTTGAACTCCAGCGCACATGACATCAAATGACTAACAGGTAGAAGAGAACGTACAGTTCATAACATCACTTCAGTTCGAATAAATACAACACACATTTTTTCCACCTCACCACAAGTCACGGAGCAATTAAAGAATGCTCGGCTGAAACTCACAAACTGCTATTCATTTGCACTTGCCACATCCTCAACTGAAGTTTTCATAGAATGATTAACTAGTCATCCTCCACCAGTTTCTCTACATGTCTTTGAGATTCTGCTGCGTATCAGGCTCGCTCATAGGCACAGGGGCGCTCTATAAACATTTCTACAGGAAGTCTTCTACAGGAAACACAGAAAACAACCATGCAGAAAGAAAACGTGGGATTTTCAGCGAATTTCAAGCTCCAAATGAGGTAGGATCGGGGAAACTTCTTTGTGCATGATTTGTTGGTGCAAAATGGTGAATTGAACACGACATTAAATTGAAAAATGAGAGTAAAAAGTCTGCCTGAGAATAGTGGAAGTCTGCCTGCATGATTCAATGCGTTTACCCATTCTTTTCTTCTGCTTCCGAAATCTCCTCATCAATTTTAAAAAGAAAAAGAAGAAAATAAAAAATTCCCTTGCAAGGAAGACATGCAGCAGACCAACCTGTGTGTGGAAAAACTCGAATTTACATATCTATGAATGTGTGAGAAAACCAGTGTCCTTATGCTCTGATCTATGAAAATTTTCTTTCATAAAAAGACAGACCAATTCGAGGTGACAATAGTTTTAACACAAGGGAATTACTGCCATTTGATGTTGTAAAGAGCACATGAAAAATTCCTTCTTAGGTTCAAAAAAGACCGAATTCAGTTGTCCTCTATTTCAGTGATTGATTGTGTTTTTTCCACTTGAGAATTTTCTCTTTTTTGGTTAAAACACAAACTCAACACCATGCCAACTGAAGAAATTGAGAAGAACATTGATGAGGGAGCACAAGACATTCAAACAGAGGGGAAAATAGAGGAAGAATAGAAGGAAAAAGAGGAATTTGACATGACCGCTGAGCATGAGACAGAAAATGAGACAACAACAAAAACGGAGATGGCGAAAAAGGGAAAAACGCTGGAAAAAAGTCCAAGAAAGCCCAAATGGGAATTGTCACAACCAAGGCAACCACACCACAATTAAAAGGCAAGACACCCCCAGCCAAGTAGATCAAAGCAGTGAAGACAGTTTCTACAAGAAGCCAGAAAGTAGTTTCTATAGGAAGACAGAAAACAATCAGCACAGGACTTTCTACAGGAAGTCTAGAAACAAAGGAACAAAAAGGGAAAATCGCCTGAGATTTTGGCTAGGGAGGCAGCAGCCATGCTTGGCACCATTAGCACACCTCCAAGACCAAAAAGGAAGGGAAAGAGGCAAACCTCCATGTACTTTAAAGTGAAAAAGGAGCACACAGATAAAAGTGGGTTGACCCAAACCACAGTCAAAGGAGAAAATTGTCATTAAGGACACAAAATCTAAACAAAAGGAGGAGCTTCCTTCAAAGATATCCATTAGCTATGAACGGGGAAGCCCAAAGACATCCACCTAGAGAGAAAGAATGAAAATGTTAGACACAAAGGCCTCTCTACAGGATGTTGAAACAGTTCTACAAGAAGCTGAGAATTCTCTAGGAAAAGGGGCACAGGCAGTGGAAAGAAGCAAAGAGAAAAGCATGGTTTCATGGCCGCGAAAAGGAAATCACTTTAGAAGCTTGGCATGACAGGGAGGCCACTAGGGCCATCAAAGATGAAGAGATAGATTGGTTGCTCAGAGGATGAGCAACACTTTCAATAGGGGGTGATGGTGAGCCCCAAAAATGAACAATTAGATGGGCTTATTCAACCTCCTAATTCGAATTAATACACCATTCTCATTAGTTTATTGCATGTTTTCGATTATATTTATGCTAATAAAGTGAATTGGGTTAGTCATTATGCCAACAAGTCTAATGTGTGCTTTATCCAGTTTTCTTGGTCAATTTGGAGACAAAATCAAAGGTTTAAATGAGCACTTGGCAGCCAAATTCGTGGAGAGGATTTTTAGGAAGGTGTCCCCTTCATTTATGGGCCCTTACCTCGAATTATCCACAATCAGCTCGAAGTTCAAGGGCCACCAAATCAATTATCACAAGGGTAGCCAAGCAAGTTAAGTAGGACTGCTGTTAACTACAAGTTTTGGCAGCCAAGTCCCTAAAGTTTAGGAGGACTGTTGGGGTCCTCAATTTGTATAAATAAGAAGGCTTAGGGCCTCATTTTGGTTAGCGAGTAGTTAGTCACTTTGTAGAAATAAGATAGCTAGTTTGTAGTTCGTTTTTAGTCTTTATTTAGGCAGTAGTTTAGCTCTGCATTTCAACACATTCTCAAGTTTTCTTTGTTGACAGTTTTTGGAATGTAACTATTCTTTTGATTAATAAAGATGAATCCAACTTTGAACCAGCTCTAATCTCTCTTAGGAGGCTATAGGTCTTGGGGTTGGGCCCATCTCAAGTGCCCAGTACCTCCTTTGTTTACTTTTATGTGTTTTTGCTGCATTCTTAGAATAAAATCTTGCTTTGTTATTTAGATTGCTTTTGATGATTAAAAAGGATTTTTATATTCAGATTGAGTTGATAGGTTATTAATAGGGAAGAGATTCAGAAAAAGGCCATCAAGTACCTCTGATTTCACCTCTCCCTCAGTGAGATCACGAGCTGGGATCAAGGTGACCTTGCTGCCAACAAAAACACAGTCTTTGCTTCGCCGTGCAATCATTAGTGTTCAATTTTTATTTGCAGAAGTTGATTACATGTTCAGAGTCTTGATTGCTTAGTTTTCATAGCATTTCACATTATTTCGTTGCAAATAATCTGTTGTTCATTTTCCTTACTGTTATTCAGGTCAAATTAGGTCAAGATAGCTAGATCTTGGGTTTGCATAGTCTTTGTTTGGTAAGTTTTAGAAAATTGTGTGCAGATCACCTATATTACCTCTCTATCTACCTTTCCTCCATCAGATAATCTGCTCCAACCCTTAATCCATGATTCCTACCCTTCATTTGCCATACTTTTCCCACCTTGCCCTAATTTCTACATCCTTGTGCATCATCGCTTCCTCCATCCTTGAACCAAATCCAATCACTCCTTAGCCTCATGCGCCAGGTCCTGAACCCCTTAAAATCATTATCCAACCTACATTTCCACTTTCCCACCATTTTTCCTCTATCAACCCTCCAAAATCCACTTTTCTGAACATCCTGTAGAAAATTGTAGAACATCTTGTAGAAATTCCAGAACATCCTGTAGAACCCCTGCAAACTTCCTGTAGAAGCTCACGAATGAGGTTTCTTGATAGAAAAACTTTGTGAAACTCTATGGAAGGATGTTAGGACCCCCTTAGGCCCTTTTTGAACCTTCCCAACCTCTTCCAAGAATTTCCCCTCGCCAATCCACCTCTGCACAGTTAAAAACAGTTAAAATTGCATGCATGATAATTTTGACAACTTATTCAAAAATACAAAGAGATGGATCTTTCAGATTCTGCAGTAGACATAGCTTAGATACATGCATTTCATCTTCTTAGAAGTCAATGTCATCTCATTCATTAACTTGCATCTTCCTTCTTGCATCAGTAGGACTAGTTGGTAGAATTAGGGTTTGCTAGGGTTTGCGTTTCTTTTTGGCTTTCAGTTTCTTTCCGCAAGTAGATTAGCTTCCTTTGAGTTAGATTTCATCCATCAATTAAAAATATTATTCTAAGAGCTCATAGAGGTCGGCTTAAGCTCCTAGCGGACTTGTGCCAGCTAAACAAGTGACAGCTGCGGCAAGAGCTAGTACTTTAAAAATGGAAGAACCCAAATGGTCTGATAACTTTTACCCACCCATCAATTTCCAAGACCTTTCCTATTATTCTAAACCTAAACAGAGAGAGTAGAAGAAGAAGAGGAGCTTGGATGAGGTGGACCTTGACATGCTTGATACTTTTAAAAAGTTGGGCATGCCCTTGACTAGAAGAAGAGATTGACCAATGTTGTTGTAGATGTTGTTTTCGACATTGTTTTCATTGCTACCATGCATATGTAGACTCTATAGGAAGTTGAGGTTATCTTTTATTTGTTATAAGAGGTAATTCAGGAGTATGTTTATCTAGTTAGCAAGTAGCTTGGCAAGGTTGTCCCTCCTGTTGATAACTATTATACATCATTGTATTTTTTTTAGTGATATCTCCTTTGATTAAACCCCCAAGCACACTTTGTCACCCATGAAAATACCCACTTATTTCAGGATGAATGAGATGGAGATCAAGCATTTTGAGAGGACTCTTATTATTGTAGATGAGAGAAGTTATGTGAGGTTAGAGGAGTTCAGTGACATATTGAAAGATTCACTGCACCATGTTATGATACAAATCATCTCCATGCCACAATAGTGGATCTCTATTGCACCGAGGCAACAATGATAAAGTATTCCACTGTAAAAAATTTGTATGTCGGGGATGAGGAAGGAAAATGTGGGATTTATAATTTTATTATGAAAAGAGGTTTGTGAGATGGAAACAAATCAAGGATTTAATGAACCTGAGTAGAGATTGGTTCAATAATCACTTGGAAATACTCAAGCATTGTTTTGAAAGGTGATTGTGCAATTGGAGAGTTCTATTCTATTGCCTTGAAAATTAACTGTCAATAGGGTGGGAAAAACATGATCCATATAGGGAATAATTGCAAGAGTAGCATTGTTTCTAAAATTATATCTATAGGCAAGTCAAGGAACTACTATAGAGGATTAGTGCAGGTGAAATCCAATTCTCATAATGCAAGGAATTTTTCACAATGTGATTCGATGCTCATCAGTGTCGAGGAAGCTGGAAATACTTATCATTACATTCATGTACAATTGAGTTGCATTCTAAAGTCTCTACTTTCATTTTTTGATAGTTCTTCTTGTGTCCTTGTTTCTCTTAATTTCATCGTGGTAGGATTGGAATGGGTTAAAAAATTAAGCATACCATTGAGTAAAATAGACACCCACATGTCACTACATGTCATTGTGCATACTCTCCATTTTTTGTACAATTAGAAGTGAGCAATATGATGTTTTCACAACTAAATATCCTAGTAGGCATGATGAATCTAGTCTTAGCATGGAAATCTAAACCAAGAATCATAAAATATCAAAAAATTTGTGACATGGAGTAACAATAAAATATTCTATGCCAACATTGACTATTTAGTGCAAGATACTAATAATATTTCATAATTTTTAGAGATGGTGGATGTCATGAAGATTCCCTCAAGCAAAGTTACTGACATGAAGATAAGATGGTCAACGAAACTATTTACTTTAAATAGGCTAAATTTAGGTAATTAAAACAAGTTTGAGAACCACTAGAAACACCACCCCAAATCATTTTATTTCTAGTTGTACAAGATAATATTGAATAAAATTATGAGCACTTCCATTTAAATTGACCATACATAAAATAACAAATAAGGTTGATGCTTTTAAAAGCTATATCCATCATTAAATATAAGATATGAGAATGATGACTTTTAAAGGTTATATCCATCACATACTATAAGATAAGAGTTTAATGAGATGAGAAAAAAATTGTCTTGATAAAACATGTAAAAACCATATTACTTATAACTCATGCATATTGTATCTTATTGTTCATATGTTAATTGTATAACTTCAATCTATGTAATTTTCTACATTTAAATTGTCAAATTTGTAGAAGTTACATTAGACTAACTTAAATCCGGACATAAATAAAATATCAGAAACATGGCAGGAGAATGAGTAAGCATTTTCACACTATCTTAAGGGGAATGAGTATGCATTTTCACATTGTTTTAAAATTTCTCCTTAGTTGGTGAAGAACAATTCATTGCTATTTTTGGTGGAGTATTAAGTTATTAACCAAAGATAAAAAATGTTTGTCTCTTAAATGACTGAAAAAGGATATTTAGAATATTATACCGAAGTTACGTTTCACATAGCTATATCTACCCTGACGTAACTATAATATTCCAACTCCATTTTTTTTATATAGAAGTTACATTTCATCTAGCTGTCGAAGTTACATTTACGTGTTTTAGATATAAGTTACATTTTACATAACTATATCCGCCCTAACATAACTATAATATTCCAATTCCATTTTTTTCACACCTTTCAAGATTTTAAAGATTTGTTTATTTTAGTGTGATTATGCAATTAAATAATTGTTATTGTTTAAGACATCTCCTATTTCCAACATTTTGAATTCTTAAGTGGGATATTGGGTAGGTTTTTGTTACTACCATATATATCATGTTTTAAGTACTTGGTGTTTTATAATTCACCCAATAAACCTTAGGAGCAACAACCTTGAATTGAATGCATGTTTCCATTATACATCTAATATTTGCAATCATTTCCACCTGAAGAACCCGATAGCCCATGTTGAACATGAAGAAAGTACCTCAAAAATTGGGGAATATCAGTTATTCTATTTCCAAAGGCGGATAGATCCAAAGAAGGCAACGACAACTATCATAAATAGCTTTTGTTGGATTGTATTTAATGAAATCCCACTATAATTTTCTACTAAAGTAAATCCATTGATGAATTTGAAGCTTGAAGGTAGTGTTGAATACGTGTTGCATGGTATCTCTATAACACTATCGTCTAGTGATGGGTGCTAGATGTAGATAGCTTTCTCATGTCCTACAAGTACATTGTATCATTATATTTCTATGAAATATCGAAATGTGTTCAAATTTTGTCTCAGATAAGTACTCTTGAATTTATCTATGTTATAATGAGATCAAGAATAAATTTTTCATTGTAAATAATTCGGATCTACGATGTAAGTCTACTATACCACATGGAATTCTTGATTTGTTAGATCCAAACCAGTTAGTCTTATAGACATTTTTGGGCACTTCAACCCCAATCATAAATTTCCATAAACTGAGGGTTCCTAGGTCCCTAAAAGTGTCGCTTCACTGCCTAAAGGAATAAGGTCAGCTGATTACATCATCTCCTAGAAGTTCTCCACTAAAAACGGCTCAGAAATGGTCAAAACTGGACCATACTGAATACCCAGTGCAGAGGGTGCGATGCATATCATCTTCCCAGTGTAAAGGGTGTGATGCATATTGAATGACCCCTCTGTAGGGTGTGATGGTTGGGAATGGACAAATGGCAGGGCAAAAATGCAAGGTGGAAGATCATGGAATCTTCCAGAAGCTTCCCCTCTGACACTTGCTTCTCTGTTTTCGACCAGGGATGAGTAAGAGATCATCATTCTCCAAGTGGAATCAGGAACTATCAGAGATAGGACACTAATCAAGACCCCAGAAGATGAATCACCCCCCTACAATCATCTATATATGGATCCCTCATCACAGAGATCTAGAGGCTGGAATCTTGTATCTTGTAGAGAACTGCTGTTGGTTTTCTGGTGTAACTTCATAGTGTTGGGTGATCTAAGATTTACTTGAGGTGAAGAAGGGCTTTCGTGCTGGAGGATGATGCTAGGTCAGAACATATGGTAGTAATCCTCTTGCTATTCTTGATCTTAATAAAGCTATTCAAGTTTTCCTCCATATTCTTGTATCTGGTCCTGTGTTATTTATGAATATATATCTTTGTTCTTCGATTGTGGTATGTTGCTGTGATTCCAAACGTGCTCTTTAAAGGATGGTAGACGAAGAAGAAGTGGCAAAGCACTATCAGGAAGGAGAGGAATCAAACAAGGAAATCAAGCGCAAGACTAAGGTTGGTCTCCTTTTTTCCACTCTTATCTATTTTCATAAAGGAAAACAAAAGTAGACTTTACTTGTTTGTTTCTAAGATAGCTACCAGTCTTAGTGGGAATAGCAGCATCCAAGTTGACACTATTCCTGGTAACAAAATGGCGACTCCGGTGGGGAGTGACTAGATTGTTTGTTAACCTATCTTTGTTTCTTTTATAAACTTACAGACGGACCCTGAAGCCAAGCCAGCTAGCCTTCGAACTGCATTTGTTATACAAATGCAAAGTAGATCAATGCTGCTTCAGTCTATCTCTGGGTTTTGTTTATGAATCAAATAATCGATCTGCAAACATTCTAATTTCCCCAAGTGGTGGCTCTAGTAACTTCCTTAGATCAACCCTTGTGATTTACATATACTGAAGATCACTTACTCGGCCTAAATCCCTGAACTGAATTGCAAATTGTGAGTAAAAACTTGTTTAAAGTCTCGCACTGGTACCATCGCACCCTGCCTTCAAGGCAGTCTATATGCATCGCACTTCCTGAGTGCAATAGGTGCACTGCATATTGAATTCATCTAGAGGTCTAGGCTAGAGACGTATTCTGGCGTCGTAAAACCTAGTAAATGTTGTTTTCATTGTTGGTTGGGTGATTCCTCCACTCTGAGATGGCAAGTGCCAGTACGAACTTGTGCTCCCACGTACCATCGAGTATATATTGGGAGACCACAATAGGCTGCATCCTTTATCCTTAGGAAGTTGTGTCTACTGCCCTATCGATCGCAATGCACTGAACACAACATTCGGGAAGATTGATTGCCGTACCGTAAAACGTATTCTATAGTTTTGCGATTGGTTTGGTAATCCCTTCTGCCTAGATTTCCAGAGAAGTCTATTTTGCTCCTTTTCAGACTCCTTAAAAGAAAAAGTCCTCTGAGCACTTGTCACTTTAGGCTCACTAAAAATTGAAGGCGACTAGAGTCATCTTTTGTTTTTTCTAGACTCTTTAAAATTGAAAAAACAAGTTGTGTCAAAGCGTCTAAAATTTATTTTAATCGAAATAACATCCCAAATTCCCTCATTGGTATTTAGGTTGAGAAAATGGAGTCTACCAACCAAGGATTTCCTCTTGGAGGAAATCCTAGTCCCTTCTCCTCTTGGGGAGATGTTGGTGTGCCCCATATGGCCACATTGTCACTTCCAGGGTTGACGATCGGTTTGCATGTGTGGCTCTTCTCTACCTCTGTCGTTCAGAATACCATAATTCCTGAACAGTCAAGTCAGCAACTAGATGATACTAGAGTTGCCCACCAACCTTCTACTTCATCTGATTCTCCCTCTCCTCCTTCCTCTTCACTTGATAAAGCTGGTAAAGATAAAAATCAAGTAACTGAGAAGAAAAAGAAGCAGAAAGAGAAAAAAGAAAAGAAAAAAAAGGAACCAAAATTGAAAGGGGGCAACCAAGCATCATCTAGCGAAAATCCTCACACCGCACCATCTAAACCTAAATCTCCTTGTGTTATTTGCAATGGAGACCACTATCACTGAGATTTTCCCTGCATCCCTCGGATCTTAAGGGACTGGTCTCCTCGTTTGCACAATCCGGTGGCGTCAACCTCTGATGATCATGTTGAATGCGGACCATCATCCAGTGAAAGTGAAGTGCCTGGACAGAAAAGGAATCTCATATTTCCTTGCAAATTGTGTGAAGGCAATCACGCCGTCCATCGTTGTCCCTTCCTTGACGAAGCTAAAAGAGTTTTGGATGACCGTCATGCTTCACTGCTACGACTCCCTCCTGGATATAAAAAACTCTTGTCAAGTCAACCACTGGTTGAAAATCCGGCTGGCGCGTCATTGTGGTCTGTCGAAGCATCTATTATTGAAAATGAACCCTCTGAATCCATACTAGACGAAAGTCAAAAGGTCGAGATGGCAGTTGACACGGTCTTGCCTTCAGAGTGTTCATCTTCGAATGATATCGTCACTGAATAGAAAGAGAATGACACCATTCAAATTATTTTCGTAAACACAAACTCCAATGAACTTGGGGGCAGTCCACCTGTTCCTTTATCGCAGGAAGGAATTTCATCAGAGTCATATCTGACCGTCTATTCAGTCCCACCTCCAAGCAACCTAGTCATTTCCTTCGACTGGAATCTACTAGGCAGACCCTGTTTACTAGCTAGTGTAGCATTCCGAATCATTGTACAATCTTACAGAATGGTCATGGTTGGTACCATCATCGATGAAGGGGATTTTGTGAGTATCCTCTCCTCAACTGCTTGGGAAGCGCTTGGTTCGCCATTGCTTTTGCCTGAAATGAGAAATCTGACAGGCTTTGATAACAGAACCAGTCGACCATTAGGGATCCTTCCAAATGTGCCCATTAATTTGAGAAGGAAAACCATTCACATGAACGTGATGGGAGTTCAAGGACCCTTGGATTATAATCTACTCCTTGGACACGACTAAATTTATTGCATGGGAGTCGTCGTCTCCTCACTCTTTAGAGTAATGTGTTTTATGCTAAAAGGCAGAATGGTCAAGCTCGTACACCAAATGTCATTCCCCGGTTCACACATAGAAAATAGTAAAACACCATCCCTAAATGGTCTTTTCACGCAAGGAATGTCTCATCGATCTCCAGTCTGTCCACCTGATGAGTGCGAGTGATTAAGGAGGATGTGACTGAAACCCAGGGGGCATGCACCCTGGTCTGTTTCAATAGGAAAACCTTGGGTATAGAGTAGGTTTCCACGGGGGATATATGACTAGTCTGACACACCCGTCGTCATAGGAAAATGGGATTAGGCTGGAATAAGATACCTTCGTTAAAGTTATGTGAGTGGAGTAACTCTACGCCACTCCCTTTGTCTATTTCAATAGACATCGCTAAGGAAGCATTTTATCTGCTACGCAGATGGAACTTTCAAGGTAACTTGGGAATTTTTCACTATACTTGGGGGCATGCAAACCTTTCTGCATGCAAGCGAAGAGGGACCATTTATTTTTTAAATTTGTAGGACCTCTAACCCTTTAAACCCGTAAGGCTGGTCGTTTCCTAGCTTGCATAAAGAAAGGATCTGGGGCAAAGCTTACAAAGGTGCAAGCCCCATAAAAAATGGCATCTTGAATGGGACATCCTTATTATACGACTAGCGAGCAATGTTACCATAGGGTTGAAGCTCGTTTAAAAATAAAGCCGCCATGAGCATTTTTAGCACATAGTTCAAGCTCGTTAAAAAATAAACATAAGCCTGAGCAAATGTTTCCCCTAGAGTTTAAGCTCATTAAAAAATGAACCGGTAAATAACCATTGCGAATGCCTTATCGCCAACTTTTGAGCCTTGGTCGTGTTCTCATCATCACCTCGACTCTATTTTTAGCTGATTATTCACCTCCATATGATTTTTTACCCTTTCGAGGAACATCTACGAAGAGTGATTCTATTAGCCATCCTTGTGACACTGCCGTGATTGGAAAATTCCAAACCTTACCTGGAATCATCTGCTACTCGAAATCATCACTCGTTCCTTGAAAACGAGTCTCCTTTAAGCTTTTTTCAACTGACTCGTAAAATATGAAACGATTGCCGAGCGATTAGCCTCTTCGGCTCATTAAAGTCATCGGAAGTGCTATCCCTCCTCTAGATTTTAATCTTTTTGGACCTGAGGGATTATTACACAAAAAAAATAGAGCGCTTGTCTTGTTCAGCTTGTTAAAACTATCGAAAATTCATCCCTTCGTATTATTTTACGCTTTTTCGAACTTAAGGGATTATATGACAAAAAAGAATCTTTGGAGTCTCCTTTCCGTCCCTTTCAAACTCTCTAAAATTGAAAAGGACCGAATTATCTTTGTCGTTAAACTCGTTAAAACTGAATAGCGACAAACTCGTCCAAATAGACGAGAATGAGTTTCACTATCGTTAGGCTCTTTAAAATATAGCGACAGGTTCACCTGAAGCGCAGATTATAGAACAAGCATTTGTTATCCTCCTCAAGCTTAACAAAAATAAAGAGGTACTAGTCAACAATGACTGGGGAAAATTGGGAAGAAAACTCGAAAAAGCTTTATTGGTAGCAAGTCCCTCTTGAACATGACACTTTCCTTCCGCATCCAAGCCGGGTTGGGTTGTTCCATTCACTGGTCATCACCATTGGTTCGTCACACCATCCATCTTTGGGGACAGATTCTAGATAGCTGGAGAAGTGTTTTAAAAAACCAAGAGAGATTTTTGTTCTAGACAGCATGGAATACAAAAAGCTCCTTCAGTTTCATAAAATATGTCATGGATGAGAGGGTAAATGCTCTGTCCCAAGTGCCATTTTCAAGGATCCTAAACCTAAAAACAGGGAAACATGTTCCCTAAATTCTAGGGGTTATCATCAACAGTAAGTGAAAACTTGGGAGGCTTCATCAAATTTGACCTCAAGAGGTTGTAGCTGTCAAAGAATGCATTTAATGTTTAGTTAAGGTGGTTTAGTCATAATAAGGAGTTACACTCCTAGTTGTATTAGGTCTCTAGGACTGCTAGTTAGCTGCCATTTGTATTTAATAGTTTGTTTTATGGTTAGAATAGGTGTCACTCATAGCAAATTCAAATTCTCTTGATAAGGGATGAGGGAATCCATATTTTAAAGGCTATATATAAAGCAAGAGGTTTAATTAGGAAAGGGTTTGAGAGCTTTTGGCTCAGCTGCTGCTTTATGTGCAGACTGTGTATATTTTTAACCTAATGCAGAGTTTCTACTTAGACAACTCAAGATTCATGAAGAGTTCTTGTATGTTCTTGTTTTGATGGCATGTTCCAATACTTACATTGCAGTGGTGTTTACTTATGATACTCAGAACTCATCAATGATGCTTTGGCTTCCTTCATAGATAAACTAACTGTGTTTCACTGTTTTATATTTTCATTTCTGCACTTGAACTCTATAATGCCTTGACTTCCATGCTAGGTAGAATGCTTTGGCTTCACTACTTAGGATTCAAAGAGAGTTTTAATGTCCTATTGTCTCATGGCTTTCCTCTTTCACTTACTTGCAGTGGTATGAATACATGTTACTTAGAACTCATCAATGATGCTCTAACCTCCTTCATGTATTTATAAACTGTGTTTCCTTGCATTGTATCTTCGTTTTGGTGATGTATAAAAAATCTTTGTGCCCTGACTTTCATGTTAAGCTGATCTTGCTCAAGTACTGAAACATACTTTGACTCCATAGCCTAATGGTAGCCAACCTTCATCTTTCAACCTATAAACCTATAAAATCACAAACCATAGAGTTACCCATCTATCCATATCTTTAATCAATATCATTAACCCTTTGAGAGATCCCTCTCAGGTTGAGGAGGCTAAGCCTTAGCTAAAAGATTGGTTTGAAATAATTACACCGAGATAGTCTGATCAACAGCCTATCAGGGTCCTATTTTGGTGATAACATTTTGATGCATCTATTGGGAGTTTGAAGATTATTCATTCTCGAAACTAAGAAGATGAACTTCTAAAGGTAGCATAAGCTCAGAAATTGTTTAAGGCTGCAAACTACCTTGGCGACTCCACACATCAAATAACAAATTGGAAGGTGAATCCACTGCTAGAAGATCAGTAGCTTGATGAAGTTTCAAGATGAGTTCCACTGCAAGAATGAATGCCAGGTATGCCCCTATGAATCGGTCTCATATCCCTAGTTTTCCAAATCCAATGCAAAGTTCGAATGGTTAGATGATCTTCCAATATTCAAAGATGAAAAGAAGGACAATGCCGCTCTTCATTTAGTTAGGTTCCATATGCATGTACGTAGTCTTAAGATTCAGTTACCTGAAGATTGTCTCATGAGGATGTTTATGACCAATTTAGAAGGAAAATCATGGTCTTGGTATAAAAGCTTGGAAAATGGTTCAATATATTCTCTTGCTAATTTTCATGATGAATTCTATGAGATGTATAAAGAATGTCATCCTTCCTTATTGCTGGTAAAAAATTGTTGTAAACATTCTTTGAGTCTTATTCAATATTTGGAGGATTGTTATGATGATGATGGATTCATGGATGAATAAATTTTAGAGGCTCTTCAGAACAATACATTTCAACGCCAAGAAGAAAGGATAACATCCCATGAAATGCAGCATGAAAATCAACATGGGTTTACTTACGAAATTCATATTACATCCTCCGAGATTGATGTAGAGATGCAGCAGACTTGTCAGTCTTTGGATCATAATAAAGATGAAAATAATTTCAAACACCAAGAAGAAATACTGGAAGAAAATTTTTATAACCCTCAGGCAGAGGAAAAGGTTGATGATTTATGTAATTCCTTACTGTCATGCGGAAAGAGTTATTTTTGCGGACAAACCTAACCTCCCTAGGAGTCTAAGACTCTCTAGTGACAAACAAGACAAACAAGAGCAATCCTTCTCTAAACATACATTATTCTATGAGAAACCAAGTGTTTTCCGATCTTACCTTAGGTCCAACGCTTGTTGTAGCAGTCCAGCCTTGCTGATCCAGATGAGCTCCTCCTTCACTTTAAGACCTGCATACACTAACAAAGCAAACGATTACATAACACCTTAATATTTCATAAAACAAAGCATATTCATCACATAGACCAAGGAGTACATGAAATAATTCATTAACAACAAATCATTGAGAAGAATGGACTTATTTGTATTAAAGGAACAAAAAAGGAACCATTACAACCTGAGCCTTGGTGTTGTGCAAGCTCCTCCCAGGGTCCAACAAGAGATTTCCTCTACTTTGACAAGCTCACCCACTTCCAATATGGCAACAAGAAAGGATGGTAATCTCTCCTCACAATTTTACAATGGAAGTCCTAATTCCAGCAACATCTACCCTTTGGAATGTTCAGCTTTCAACCTCCCCTCCCTTGGCCCAATGCCTGTATTTATAGTGTTCTAGAGGAAGTTATTCAGTTCCACAATCAATGGGATACTCCCTCTTTTGGATGGGGTAGCTCCTCTCTTGATGGGATAAGTTCCTCTATCATAGGGATGCATGAACCATCTGGAGGCGCTCAATACACGTCAAACACTCTTCTAGAAGGCCCTAGAAGTGACCACAAGTAACTTTTTTAAGATGAAACTC
Organism: Pinus taeda; assembly: GCA_000404065.3. Classification (NCBI taxonomy): domain Eukaryota; kingdom Viridiplantae; phylum Streptophyta; class Pinopsida; order Pinales; family Pinaceae; genus Pinus; species Pinus taeda. The sequence goes on along the minus strand of APFE030300991.1, from coordinate 39,162 downwards.
GCGCCTTTTGACCTTTACAGGGGTACACACCCATCCTTTGGCTTACAGAGCGTACAAGTACGCAGGTACAATGAGTTTGGGATGCGTACATGCAGGCAAGGTAGAGAGAACCTGCGTACGCAGAGATAAACATGTTTTTTTAGTGACTTTCTCTCTTTCTGGAGTTTGACATGAAGAGCAGAGGTATTAGGCTTGACAAGGAGGATAATATGACTATTGATGGAGCCATATTAACTGCAGATAGTCATGGTGACAAATTTCAGTGTAACCTGAATTATCAAAAGCTCTAGTTATAAACCTGGAAAAACCTTGACCTCTAACTATTTTAGTTGGTTTAATTTCTAGGTCATATTCTTGTAAGGTTGTAACCCAATTAGCTCTCTTTTCTCCTAATTCTCAGCTGAATTATCAAAAGCTCCAGTTATAAACCTGGAAAAACCTTGACCTCTAACTATTTTAGTTGGTTTAATTTCTAGGTCATATTCTTGTAAGGTTGTAACCCAATTAGCTCTCCTTTCTCCTAATTCTCTCTGAATAAAAATTTCATAACTGTTGGGAAACGTACAATCACTTTTGTATGTGTTTTCAAGAGAAACAGTCTAAAGTATTTTACTAACTTAAAGACTACAAAAGCATGTTTTTCTACTTTTGAATAATTCAACTATGCTCCTTGTAGAATATAACTAAACAAGGCAATGGGAGCTTAAACTTGTTCTTCATTTGGTTGAGTTAAAACTGTTACATAGGATTGTTCAGAAGAAAAAGTATAGAGGACAATTTTTTTAGAAAAAATGGACGATGATAATGAAGGAGCATATATTATTTCTTGCTTTATTGATTCAAAATATGTTCTTCGAATTTGACCCCATTTGTAGATTGTCTTCTTTTTTATCATATTCTGTAAAGGCATGACGATCTGTGAAAAATCAAGAACAAAGTGTTTAACAAAATTAAGGATTGCATAGATTTTTTGTCATGAGGTAAGGAGATTTCTGAAATAGCTTTAACGCTTTCTAGATCTATACTAATTCCTTCTTTTGAAACAATAAAGCCTAAAAGATTTCCCTCACTAAGAGAAAAGAATGATTTCTTAGGATTGAGAGAAATCTCAAACTTTCTGCATATTTCAAAAAATTATTTTAAACCATCAAAATGATTATTATTTTCCTTTGAATAAATTTTAATACATCCAAATAAATAACAACGGACTTGTTAATCAAACCTTTGAAAGTGATTTCCATAGCTCTTTATAATGTAGCTCCAACATTTATCAATCCAAAAGGCATCTTATGATATGCATGTGTTCCACATTTGGTCCTGAATGTGATTTTTAATATGCCTTCAGGATGTACAATAATTTGGTTATATCCTGAAAACCATCTAAAAATGACATCAATTCAGAACCTGCAACATATTGTAATATTTGTTCCATTGGTGGTAAAGGAAAATTGTCCTTTTCACATGCTCTATTAAAATTTTTAAAATCAATGCAAATTCTTATGTTTGCATTCTTCTTTCTAACTAGAATGAGATTTGAAACCCACTTTGAGTGTCTGACCAGGAAAATCATTTTGGCTTTAAATAATTTATTTAACTCAGCCTTGATTTGAGCTTCAACATTAGGATGGATTTTCCTAAGTTTTTTTTTTTTGTTGGTTTTCCATCAGGCAGCATGGGTATGGTATTTTGAATGATAAATGTATCATATGTTTTTAAATCATCATAACTCTAGGAAAAAAACATCCTTGTATCTCCTAAACAAATGTATGAAAGCATATCTTTCATTAGGTGAAAGTCCAAGGCCCAAATTGATATTTGGGGTTTTGCATTATACCCTAGATTAACCATTTCAAATCTTAAGGTACTACTTTGGATTTTACAATTAGTAGCTTTCTTGAATCTATCCTTCAAGTCATATAGGTCTTCTAATTTTACTGTAGGTTTTGGCAAGGAATTTTCTTCAAAAGACTTATTAAGTTTCTTATCATTTTTGTCCTCATCTATGATTTGATCTAAATAAGAACCTTCAAAAGTTAAAAAAACTTAAAATTTCATTATCATCATTGAATACTCACCAATTAGTTATGTTATCTGGAATGGAGGGGCAAAAAATCAACTCTATTGAAAATCTATCAGGACTAGAGTCTTCTAGAGGAATGAGCTTCGAAGCAACATTAGCTAAGATATCAGCACTATCATTCTGTAATCTTGGAATTGGAGTTATATTGAATGTATGAAATGAATAATTAAATCTTGAATCAAGGATTAATAATGTTTTATATTATTAGAAACATAATGAATATTGTTCCTTACTTGTTTGAGAACAATTTCTGAATCGCCATAAGCTTTAAGATACTTGACATCAAGACAGATAGTTTTTTGCAAACCCTGAACTAGTGCTTCATACTCAGCAATGCTATTAGTACAATAAAATTTTAACCTACATGCAAGCATGGTTTTCTCTCCATGTGGATTAATTAGAATTCATATAGCTCCTACAACATCACTAGACTTCGATCCATCAAAATAAAGAATCCAAAACAATTCATCACACTTATTTACAATATTATCTACAATATTAATACACTTTGATGAATCTATTTGTGAGAAATTTTCTATCTTTGACAAAACAGAACCAACAAGAAAAGGAGTATTTTGAATGGGGAAACTACCAACGAAGGATTCTGAAGAATAATTTCCCAAAATGTTGTTTGTGAAAACTATTGGTTCATTCTCTTCATCTAAATCGGTCACAGAGTATTTCATGTGCTTTTCCCTATCAACAAGAATTTCCTTAGGTTTTTCGTTGTAAGGGAGCCAAATATGTGAGCAATCAGTTGTGAACTAACCATGTAGTTTCTCAAACCAATCCCTACTTAAAATGAGGCCATAGAATTCATGGATGTTAGCAACCAATATACTAAGTATTTGACAAATGTTTGGGTTTGTAGATAGTCTGATTAGAACAACATTCATTTCTCCAAACACTTTGAGTTTTGTTCTTTCTAATTGGACAATTTTCACAATAGACTTTTGAGGTGTAACATTTAATTTAAGACATACTAAATAGGGCATGATATTGGAGGATGCACCTGAATCTACTAAATAACCATGAACATTTTTGTTGAAGAGTTCAAAAGTCAACAAAAATGGAGTGCGAGAGTTTGATCTATCTCCAATCAAGATGTCATCGAAATGATCAATTTTATATATAGGGACATTTGGGGGTTTATGTTTTACTTTTGAGCCTTTTGAAGTGATAGAAGTACAAGGTAATTAGGAGGTAGGAACAGCATTCAACTCATTGAGTAAAAAAAAATGTTGTTTCAGTTTACTAACCTCATATAAAGAAATATTAGCTTTAGATTTTTTCATGCCCTCTACAATATTATATTCAATGCTATATGAAACTATCAAAGTTTTAGATGATGAAGTATAGGGAGAAGGAGACTTAGAAGTACTCAAAGAAGAATCATAATACTGAGTATGAGTATTTTTAGTTGTGTATTTCTCTCTAGTTGAAAGAGTAGAACTTTTTTTATTTTTGTTTGTTGAAGTGTTATCAACAGGTCCTTTTCTTCTAGTACTTACTGACAAAGCCTCTTCTTCTTCTTTATTATCTAATGTATTCAACATGTAGTCCCATAAGCCATGAGCTTCGCCTATCTCTTCTTCTTGTGCTTCATCGGTAGATACAGATGCTTCTTCCTCTTCTTCATCGTCATCAGATTCTGCATTTGATATTTCAGCAAGTGGTTGAGATTGTGAAGGTTGATTTCTTTTGAAAGGTTGGTAGGATTTCCTCAAAGATTCAGTAACTTGTTTCTTGATTTAAACCATCTCGTTTGACATTATTTTCAGTGCTTTATTTAATCCTTCCAAATCAAAAGGATCTTTAAAAACCTTTTTGTTGGACTCATCTTTGAAGCTTATTTTCTTGGTTCGTTTTCTTTCTTCATTGGCAGATTTATTTTCAAGAGCTAGAACTCTTTTCTCAACAAATAAATATTCTTTCATGCTATCTAAAAGAATTGTTTTCTAAGCTCTATCTATAAACATCACAATATTTGAAGGAATGGCACTAATATACCATTCAATTTGTACATCAACGGTAGGTCTAGAGGTATCTAGGATTTTATTTAATAATTTGTTGAACCTTGAATTAAAGTCTTTGATTTTCTCATTTGGTTAGATTTAAGATTAATAAATCATTGATTAAGGTATTTTTTGTTCGATCATCCCAAAATTTTAACAAGAATTCTTCTTCAAATTTATCCCATCTTGTGATTGATCCAGCTGGTAAAGAGTAATACCAGGAACATGCAAATCCTTCAAATGTGTAAGGGAATAGTCTACAAACTAAATCTTCCTCTGAAACCCCATTGAAATTGATTGCCAGCATAAAACTATGGAGGTGTTCCTCTGCAGGTAAACCATCATTTGGATTATATTTAGGTAACCATCTTTATGGGTGTTTAGGGAGAGGATGTAAAGGTTGTTCCATTGCAACTTCCCTTGGGTTATTCCATGGTATGTTTGTCATTATTGGATTATTATGACTAGAAGAAGTTGTATTTGATGAAGCGGTTGTGGGAGATTGGACAGTTGAATAGGTTTCCCCTATAGTAATATTGACTACAATAGCACTAATCAATTGTGGAAGAGGAATGTGAATGGAAGAAGGAGATAGATGATGATAGGAGGAAGGCAAAGGAGAATGAGAAGAAGCAGGATCGACAGAAGGAGTATGAGGTGTAGAAGATGATATAATCCCACAAGATGAAGATTCAATATCTAGAGTATATTTATTTTTCTGGTGAGTGGGAAATATTCAAAAGGCTTAATTTCAAGCTTCTCACTCTGAGATCTAGTTAAAACTCCAAAAGATTGAAGAGATGAAGTGACACTTCCTTCAAATAGATCAGTCTAAGAAGTTGGTTCTTTGGAAATTGAAATTCCTTCCAATCTATGAATTCAAGTTTACACTTCAGGAGATTTCGTAGGTGATTTTATAGAAGTATAAGTTTGACCAATTGGTTTTGGAAGTGAGCTAGGAGATTTAGTGGCAGGTTTAGTAGTTTCATATCTTGAACTGGGAGATTTAGAATGAGATCTTGAAGTTGTTGGAGACTTTAAGGGGTTTTGAATTTTAGAATGATTGTTAGTTTTAGGATGATACTTTTTTGAAATTCATAGTTTGATGGCCCTCCTTCTAGCACCAAAGATATTGATGGCCATGAATGACTGCCTCAACATTGGGAGAAACCGCCTAGTCCGGACCTTAGACTAAATCCTTTTCCATTTAGGATGATGGCTCCAACTAAAATTTTGGGACCGGTTTCCCTTTCTATAAAGTAATATGAAATGAAGTAAATAAATATATAATGATCTAATATGACTAGAAACTTAAATTAGAAAAAATTATATACTATTATTTATCCTGGGTAAGCTAATGGTATATGTGATTACAAAGATTTCACAATTAACATAAAAATATATATCATCATGTAATTATGAAGTTCACGCAAAGAAAGATAAATAATTTAATAAATGTTAATTAAATTAGTTGGTTAAATCGCCACATATATACTAAGGTCTCATTGTTCACATATAATTTAATTTCAATCAAACACATAAATAGTGATAATGAAAGATTGTTTAGTAACACATATATGGTGAAAAAAAACATAATTCCATTCTACTCTAAGTAAATAGAAAAATAAAGGATAATAGTACCTGATATATCATGGATCTGCTCATTGTAGAAAGGCAATGGTTCAACTTTATATTAATAAAAACCTTAGTTACAGTAGTGTAGCTTAAGCTTTCTCTTACAAAAATCCAGAACCCTGTCTCTATCTTAGAGAGGGGATTTATATTTTTTAACAAAAGATAAAGATAAAAAATTGAATAACAACTACAAGTGGTCCTAAACAAAAGTAACTACAAAGAACATATTGAGAATCAGGTTCAACAAATTGCCTATGCTTGGGAGGAAGATTGTCCTCCGATGCATTGTTGCAACTCATAGATATCAACCAAATTTTTCAGCTCAAGTGGAGGCTTTGGCTAAATTCGCATCTAGCTTATGAAGATCACATCTATCAACACTAGAAGTATTTGTGTGGTGGTGTTAGATAGGCATCAGAGCATTATCCACTAACTATGTGGTTTTACCAATCACTGCCAATGACTTTCTAAGTTAGTAATGGTCAGTTGATCAATTAACTCATCCATTTTCTTGGAAGATCTTGCCACTTCTTTGTCATCAGTTTAATATCGGGTAAAGTTCCCTTGGGACAACTCAGGATGAGATTATCTTAGAGAAAATTATCGCTGACTACCTCAATGATATTGCTTGAAATTTATCACGCCTTATAAATTGTTTCTTCTTCCTACTTATTGTGAATCCCCCACTCTCTGAAAACAATCTCTTTATGGGCCTCTTCGATTTTAGGAGGATTGGCTGATCTTCCTTCTGCACTTTCCTGTCAGGTTAGGAAACCATAAATTTTCTCCTCTATATCTTCAAAGTAATTTTTAATATCTGATAATTGATCTACGAGGGAGCTAGCTATCCTGCACTGATCATGTATAATTTCCAATTTTTGGCAAAAGACTATTTGTTGTTGGGCAAGAAGAGTGTTTAACTCTTTAGCCTCTTTCTTAAATTCAGTCAATTCTATATTGACACTCATATGTTCAATTCTTCTCTGCAGCTCTTGAATCTATGTATCTTTGGCATGTGTACCAATATCATACTGGACTCTTAGAGAGTCAAATCTATGTTAAAGTTATATCACTTGTTCCTATCAGTGTTATTTTATCTTATGCTTTTCTACTTCAATACTTTGTTCTAATAGTGAAATTTTTTTTCTCTTTCTCCTTGAGAAATTGTTGAACCTTTGTGGCTTTGTCAATAGTGGCTGAGGTATAAGCACCTATAAATTGAGTAAGGCTACCCAATTCCTCTGTAGGAGTTGTTGTGGAGCTTTTCCATAACACTTCAAAAGATGCATTACCAGGAACTAATGCTTGGGGCTGGTCGGGCTTTCTCTTATTTCTCTCCCTCTTTACTACAGCTTTGTGTTGAGGGTTATGGAAAATATCTAGTGGGGGAATCTCCTCAATCTTTAAAACAACTTCAAAAAAAAGAAAATGTTGGTACAATTTCTACATCTTTATCATCCAAACGCTTCTCAGGAACCTCCATTATTATCAGAATCTATTTAGAATTATTTAGAGAGCCTTGAACCTTCATCTATTGGGAGTCTTAGCATCCTTAGACTCATCAGCCTTAGAATTTAGAGCTTGATTGTATTCTTCCCAAATTTCTTCTAACCTAGCATCAGGCACAAATCCTTCTGCCTGAGAAGAATAAGAGGCAACTGCTACTTTTGGTTGATAAGGATCAACTGATTATGTAGAGCCAATAATTTCAACATCATCATAAGCAATCTTCTCTTGAGGAACCTACAATGAATCCATAGGGAGTTTCTCTATCCTAGAGGCCCTGTATTGCGTATTTGATTCATTTCTTCAGGGGTCAATTGTTGCTTTTCTCTTTGTGCCACCAGGGAATAATAATAAACCCTTTAAAATAAATCATCAAATTTATCGGGCTCATGAGAAACATGTCTGATAATTGACGCAACTCTAATATTTTTAACCACTTGATGTGGATCATACTGCCCAATAGGGATAGTAGGAAAACTAAGTTCTTGAATAGCTTTTATTTCAATTTGTGCATGTTTATAATTATCTAAAGAAAATATACCAAATTGAGTTGAGAATGAAGCCACATCTTTTTGTTGGATTCCTTCCAGACTTTAGAAATACCATTACCCAAATTTTGATAGGTTATCTCCCTAGTCATAAGTTTATCAAGAATAAACAATGGTAAAACATGAGGATTTGCTAGAGTTCCATTTACCTTGATATAGGTGAATTATTCTTCACCAAACCAATTCCCTACTTGGAGAAGATCAGATTCAGCTTCTGGAGACACTCGAGGTGTGCTTTTATCAAAGATAACCTAATAAATTGGTAATATGACTCAGCAGAATATTTTATAGAAGTGTTGATGATATTTGGCGTCCCTTAAAATATCATGATAAACATGAATGGGATTTAGGTCTTGCAGAGTCCATTTCCATCCCATAGATGAAAACTCCATAGAAAAACATAAAGAATCCATGATATATGCACTCATATATAAAGGAGGGATTATATTTTCATAAACTTTGTGTTTACTGAGCCTAAGGCTAAAATATGGGCAGCTAAATTGTCTAAAAGTATAGTGGCCCAATCGAATATAAACCCTTCTAAAGCTCCATCTATTAGAGGTACCCATTGATGAGGAAATTTATGTACATTAGGGAGAGTATGAAGCCTACACACCATAGCAGCAATTTGAGAATAAGGACCAGCGAGAGAGTCTACAAAATACTTACCACTCCCTTTCTTTTGTGTTTGTTTGAGTCATTTCTCCAACCTTTAATTGGACCTTATGCATGTGCATGCACTTTAATAAATGCCTCAATGTTATCATATTTTCATTGTGGTTCAGGGAGGTGATACATTTTTCGTAAATCCTCATTGGTGAAAGCCCTGATGACTATGTTCTTGTTTGTAATAATCCACCTATCAGCAATACTTGGATTATCTACAACCCACTGAACTATATCAATATAGGGAAGAAGTCTCTGTCTGGCTGAAATTATGTGTAGAAAATAATTCACCACATCGTTGAAGGTTGTATTTGAAACTGGAATGGAATCATCAGCAGACATTGTTCTTTGAGTAACCCTGGGTCCTTCATCTTCAATGAATTTTTACATGGCTTCCCATGAAGAATGCCCAGTGTTACACGACATTGTTTTGCCTTAGGAAAATGATTGTTGGTTTGGATCTTTCGCTATCCACAAATGTGTCCCAAAAGAATTCCCCTACAAAGTTAGAATCCAAATCATCCTAAAGAAAGTGGAATTCCTGGATCCCGTGGTACAAATCATTGTTTTTGGCTTCCTGTGTAGTTCCCTAGCCAATTTATATGCATATGAAAAAGAGTCCATTAGGAACTGTGCATAAGTACATGTTGTCTTACACTATGACCTACAAACATGACTTAATGCATGTAAAAATAAAAAGTAAGTCTAGAAGCATTGTTGGTGGCATCTATCCCAACCAACAAGCTTTGAATGGTTACCTATTCTGTTTTGATCCCTCCCATCATGGATCAACTCCCTGTCTTTCAAGAATCTCTATCCCACCATTAATGGATCTCATCCCTTGGAAAATGGATCCCAAACTTCCCACTCTTGGCCTATGAAGCTAATGTAGGTCTAAGGATTGAGGAGGACTATGGGAAGTAGGCTTATGTTGTAAGAATAAGGTTGGAAGGCTATTCATTCAAGGAGAGGGTTGGAGATTTTGGGAAGGTACTACAACATCAAGGCTACATGGTTGTAAGGCTATTCTCCATTTTATTAATATAAAGGAAATTTGTCTTTCTCAATTACATCTTTTTTGATATAATTTGTAGGATTCCTTGATGACCTACATAGATTGTGATTGCATATTGATCAATTTATGATAGATTATTGGTTATTTATTCCATTTATCTCTTATGTTATATAATGGATGTTTTGATCTCATGTTTGTTTATGTCTATGTATATCTCCTTCAAGACATTATGGAGAAGTTGTGGGGAGCAACGGAAGGATCTCTAAAGCATTGAGGAGTGAATGGTCGGAAGCTTTGAAGGGGACTTCATCAATCATTTCATTTAAATGGTAAGTGGCATCTACCATAGTATTTGTTTCAGTCCATCATTACCAAGATAAAGGTAGCAATTCCTAGTTGTTTGTTACTAAGTTTCTTTGAATTCTTGGAAGATCTCTCTTATTCGCAACAGGGATAAGTCCACATAACAAATTGGTGACTTCAATGGGGATTCGTCTCTCTCCATTAGTTTTCATGTTTTCCCTTTTGAAAATTTTGTACAAGATTTCCTTGAGTGTCTGGAAACCTTAAAATTTTAGATTTTGGGGTTTGATTTGATCTATTTTTCATCTTTCCAAATTTCCCTATTGTGCACACTTAGGCTTTATGCACAGTGCACATTTCTACGCACTTTTCTTTCAGCAACAGATCGTATTCACACTAGATTGCTCCAGGACCTGCGCATATACTTGACATTTTTTAAAATATCAGTTATATCCTCATTAAGTCCAAACTTTTTGGATTTTCCTGTTAATTTACACTTGTTTGTACCTTCTTTAAGTGTTTGTCAGTCTAGCTGAGTGTTATCAAAATATTTTCTTGCAGTTGGATTGTTTTTGCAAATTAGGGTAAAGTTTCATATGATGAATGGTCTATCTATCAAAAGAGAGATATGTTGGTCTTGTCTTGTTGACTGCTTATCTTTCTTATTTCAGTTAGATTAGGTTTTGAGTCCAGTTTTATCTTTTGCAAAAGTTTTTTTTTTTTGTCAAAATCAATGATTTACAAGATTAGGTATTGTTTGTGAAAAATACTTCGTATGCTTGTTTTGAAATGAAAATCCATTTTTCTTTTTATTGTTGAAGTGTTCATGAATTGTACTTTTTATTGCAAGTAACTTCATAGCATTCAATTATGAAAAAATCATTTTTAGTGATTATTGGTTTCTTTTTGCATTTTGTGAATTTTTGAGTGATTGTATGAAAAGAGAGATTTCTTAATCTTTTGTGTTATTGGGCAAAGTGAAAGTTTGAAGTTATTTTCAATATTTGGGCAATTTGAAATTGGATATCTGCATTTTAGGAAAAGGGATATAGTGTATTTTAGAGTTTTTGTTTACATTTCATTTGAAAAAGTGAAATACTCTCTCCTTATTTCAGATAGATTTTCATTGAAACGAAAATATTACATTTTCATTTTTGATTGCATTAGGATTTGCGTCAAGTCATAATTTCATCAGTTTCACATCCATTTCCTTTGAGTAAATAACATCTCTTAAAATAAACACTAATAAAATCAATCTAGAAAGTTTTTATTCTTAGGGATCCTTTCCACCTACAGTAGATCAGGTTGTAATGGTTGGAATAGGAAAGTGAGTTAACTTTCCAAAGCTACAAACAAACAATAGAATCTTGTGATAGGGAGGAAAATCCATTAACTACAATTTTTCTCTAGGAACCTCCCTTTACAAACGATTCAAGCATGAGATCATATCGGACCTGGTGAAGTGATCGACCCCACTTCATTGGCTATGGTAGAGTGATTTACACGTACTAAAAACGGTGCTGAAAGGTAATTGGACTCACTTGGAAGTGAACTTTATTTTAACCACGTTGAGGAACTTTCAAGGGGATTGAGCTTTGTTACGTTTCCCTTACTTGTATGTCTAATCTGCGACTATCCCCCCAGGTTAAAAAAATTTATCTGGTAACCTTAGTGACCATATTCTTAAGGATTTTACCCTAGGTAACTGTGGAGGGGAAGTCTCTATTGTACCTAGAACAGATGTTTGTTAGACTCAATTGGAAATTTTTGGAGTGTATTCTTCATTCGAGATGGAATAAATGAATTTTACTTGCACTGGATCATGTACATTAAGTAGGTTGTCAGTGTAATTGGTTCCAACCACTCTATCTATAGCCACTTTTCACTTTGGTTTTTTCAACGTTGGATTTCATCACCAACTAGTGATTTCACTATGAAAAGATTATTTGCATGGTTTGAATCCTCAGATTTTTTAAAGTGTGTTAATTGTTTGCTTTTACTTTTTAGAGAGCTTAGGATTGGATTGTGAATATTGTTTGATTTTGTGATAAATTTTCATCCTGGCTTAATCACCAAGGTAGTCACATAGAATGCAAGGTAAACCCCATGAATATATAGCTATTCAATTGGAAAAGATAAAAACAGAAAGATCAAATTCAACAGGATCTAAAGCATCAAAAGAACCTAAAACATCTACATCTTTACAATCTAAGATAGTAGAAACTGAAGTGAATCCAACGCAAGAAGTAGAATCACTCTTAGTTCATTCTGGCCTAGAAATTACCGAAGTGTTTCAAATTAAATATGATACTAGTGAGATTTCATACATTGAACTAACCAAACCAGAAGTAGAAAAACCTAAGTCTAAAGTTTCTCAACCTGAATCACCTTCGGTTGTTATATCTCCTACTCCTAAACCACCTTCATCTCGAAGGAAGCTAATAATTATGACTGAATTACCTCCGAGGTTAATTAGCATTGAAGATATGATTGGAGATGAAGAGGAAGAAATGCCTCATATTCATTTACTAATAGTGAATCTTTTGACCCAGGAGTTCCTTTCTCTCCTTTCCAACCAAACCCTTGGTATTCTACCACTTTGGCCTTTTTAGGTAATAATTTGTCACCGCCACACATTATTTTTTATTCACCAGAAAGAACCATGTTTAAAAAACCTATTGGGATCCAACCCATTGATTCATCTATGTTTACTAGCTCCCTAGAATCACTATTGTATGGTGGTCCATCAGATCCTCCTGGATACCAGTCACTTACTAGGAATTTTCTACTTGGTAATCTAGTTTATCTACATCTATTGTTCAAAGCATGACATCCATGCTTGAAGCGCCTACGACATCATACCAACAAATTCACATGGTATATGTTAGCTCAAGTAACCCTCAAGTAACCCCAATTGGTGTTTATTACCCGCCTGGGGGGAAACCACCATATCCTCCACCAGGAGGACAACCTGTTTTCAGATCTTATCCTATGGTTAGGGATCAACCTTTACCAGAACTTATGGTCAGATACCTCAACCTGTTCTATGTCAACCTGTTGTAACTAAAGTACTCCTTACCCTAGGACAAACATTATTTGGAATCCTGCTTTTACTCAACAATTTGGTCTAGTTTCTCCACAAGTGCCACTTTATCAACCTGTTCAACCTATTAAACAAGCTATTCCTCAAACACATGTTCACTAATCGATTCAACAACTTGTTCAAAGTGCACCTCAAACACCTTTTTCTCAGTCTTCTCCAAGTTCCCCTCAGACACTTATCTCAGGAGTATCACAAACGACCGCTCCAATTACCCCTCAAATATTTGTTCCTCAGACTACATAGGCAATCCCTCAGGTTTCTGCTTATAAGACCGTTCCTACGGGCCAGTCTATACCATAGATTCCTATCGGGAAACCTACTATAGGAATAGTGCAAACACCTTTTCAATGTCAACCTTTCCAAAGCTCACCTTTTCAAGGTAAAACTTATCAGGTTCCACCTTTTCAAGGATAAGTTTTTCAAAGTCCACATTTCTAAGGTCAAAATTTCCAAAACCCACCTTTTCAAGGTCAATTTATTCAAAATCAATTTGTTTAAGGCCAACCTTTGCAAGCTCAACCTGTACATGGGAAATATTAGTTAGGTCAAATTGGTCAAGCTCAACCGTTCTAGAGTCAATCATACCCTAGTCATACTTATCAAGTCCCTATTCAACCTCAACCTAGTATGGTTCACCTTGGTTACCCTAGTGAAATTCCAATTCCAACTACATGGCCTATTCTAGGATATCTTGGGTATCCTCCTCTATGGGTTGGTCTTAACCCATAAGGCTATCAAACTTTACTGCAAGACCCTAATCGACAGTTACCGTTTATTGCAACCCTAGGTTTACTTGACTTATCCTGATTAACAAATGATCCCATTTATTATTATCCTTATTAGTTGGCAATTCCTACCAAGTTACTGAGTGGCATACCCAAATTTGAAGGAAAATCGGGAGAAGACCCATCCAATCATGCGATGACATATCATCTTTAGTGTCCATCAAAATCTTTAATCGATGATTCTATCTCTCTTCGCCTTTCAAAATAACTTTAACAGGTTCGGAAGCCAAATGGTACATTGAGCTACCTCGTGCCTCTTTCCATAACTTTAAATCTCTAGCCACATTGGTTTTAACCCATTTTCATACATCGATTTGATATGATACTGGTACCGAACTATTGACTTCTTTAAAATAATCAAAATTGACAAATATTTCCGACCATATACATGAATGGAGATGTATACATCGGTTAGTCAAAGTTTTTATTTCAGATTAGATTTTTTGTTGAATGGTTTATGAAGTCATTTCTTCCCATTATTACCAAGTATGTTGCTAAGGGAGGTGTCATCACAAAAGAGAAAGTAATTGTTTGGTCCCATTATTTAGACTTAATCAACACCCAACCTAGCGCCTTGTAAGAAAAAATCATGAATTTACGCGCCCTACAAGTGATCAAATAGTTACTTCTCCTACAGGATCTAAAGTCGCTCATGGTATAATAGGTTTTGTTAGCCGATAGTCTAAGGGGAAAAAGAAAATGTCTAAAAGTACTCAAACTTTGTCCATACAATATTCACCATCTAGAAGCCTTTCTCCAGAAGTTATTTCCGAAATTAATGTCGTAGAATCATCTACTAGTAAGAGTCAATCGATCGAAGGTAAAAAGAAGGGGAAAGGTAAATTCAAAAAAAAATCTTCCTCAAAAGGGAAACTCGTTAAAACTGAACCTACTAATGAGAAACGAAAACCTCGCTATCATTTCCTTATTTTCAATGAGGATCATTATATGAATGAATGCCCGCACCGGGTAAAGGTTTCCAAATTAATTAAAGGTTCTCCAACTCCTGCCACTTTGAAGGATTCATTTCCTTCTCAAGATAGAAAAATGGTTTCTCATAACACATCTTCCTCTTCCACATCACAAGATAGCATGATGATGTCTTCGCAACACATTATGGTAGCTACAAGATCAAAAGATTATAGATCTAAGGGTCCTGTTAACAATGGAAACAAGGCAAGATCATTTGATCAACCTTCCAGTTCAATTCCTCCCCCTCCTCCTCCTTTTGAACCATTATAGATCGAGAAACCGAATCTTGACATGATGATTCAACCACCTCCCAAAAGCATGCTTCGGAAATCAACTTTCAACCCACATGCTAGAGCTACACAAAATTATAACATTGTTGAAGACTTGGTTATGTCTCCCTCCACAATGTCATCTCTGGAAGTGCTACAAACATGCCCATCACAGCAAAAGATTTTATTGTCAACCATAGGAGCTATTGATCCATAGGATTCTAATCTAATTATATTTGATATTGAGAGTCATATCCTGAGACTCCCTCATCAACTAGTGTTCCAAATTCCATTTTTTGTTAAAACCAGATGAGTGTTTCGCACATTTGTTGACGAAGGAGCTTCTACATGTATTATGTAGATTTTCTTGTTGGAAATATTTAGGTTCTCCAACCATCAATCACTCGCCTACCACTCTAAAATCCTTTGATGGAAGAGGTTTTTGTCCTTATGGAATCCTAAACGATTTTCCCATAGAGCTAGAGGGTAAAACAGTCGTGATCTATGCTGAATTTGTTAATACTCAACTCAATTACAACCTTTTTCTTAGTTGAAGTTGGACCTACATTATGTCAGGAGTGGTCTCATCGCTTTTTTGAATCATATAATCTCCTCACAAAGGGAAAATTGTCAAAGTAGACCAGTTGTCTTACTACACTTTAGACCCTAGCTCTATGGGTAACATACCTTTTGTTGGAAAAATGAATACTCTTTATGAGGATATTGGTGTTGGTTTACTCAAAAACTCATCACTGATGGGAACCTTTGTGCTTCCTCCACCAAATTTTCCTTCTAATCTTGTCGATGTTAACATGACAACATCAAGCAATATAGAATTTGTGTATCCCTGGATAGTGCCTTTAGAGTCTTAATTAGCCTGATATGGCAATGAGATTCCTTTGAGCTTGTTTGAATTGGCTTATCAGGCAGTTCAATCGTTTTCCAAACCATCACCTCTGATATTGATCAAGTGAATGCAATTAATGATGATTATTCTCCTCTACCTTGGTTAGAACTAGTTTCACTCCCTGATCATTTTGGCTATATGTTTTCTATTGACAAAAGTATTATGGAAGTCATGACTTACTATGAAATGCCATGGAATGATTACCATCATCATTCATCTTTTCTACCTAACCCTAGTAAAATCAAGAATGGTTTTTCAACTATGTTTTCGCCTAAGATAGTAGAGAGTCTATAATCGTCAATTTTGGTTTCTCAAGTTGAGTCTGAAAGGACTTTGGGAAACATATATACAATGATTTCCATTGATATCTCAGTTAAAACAATAATTATTGAAAATATTGATGTAGGTGCTTCATGCTCAGTTGAAGAGATTCAAACATATAAAGCCCTGTTTCAAGAATTTCGCAACATTTTTGCTTAGTCCTATGAGGAAATGCTAGAAATTGACCCAAGAATTGTTGTACATGAAATTAAGACTTACCTGAATCCAAAAACTATTAGACAACGATTATGCCTGATGCATCCACGAAAAGATGTTGCGATTAAAGTTGAGGTCAAGAAACTTCTCAAAGCATATTTCATCTACCTGGTTCCCTTGACTGATTGGGTGTCCAATATTGTACCTGTTAATAAGAAACAAGGAATCATTAGAGTATGCATCGATTATATGGATATCAATAAATCTTGTCTGAATGAAAAGTACTCTACTCGCTATATCGATCAAATCATTGATGAATGTGTCTAAAATGAAATGTTTTCATTTATGGACAATTTTTTTGGCTACAACCAAATCAAAATACTCTGAGCTGATCAACACAAACCGCATTCATTTGCCCATGGGGGACTTTTTCCTATTGAAAACTCCCATTCGGTTTGAAGAATGTTGGTGCAACTTTTCAACGAGCTATGGCTTATGTGTTTCACGATATCAAGAATATTGTGCAACCTTATTCGGATGATTATGATTTTCCAGCGCATTCACTGAAATGGGAAGACCATCCAATGCATTTGAGAGTAATCTTTAGCAGATGTCATCATTACAATATTCGCTTGAATCCACACAAGTGTGTTTTTTGTGTGCAATCTAGTCGATTACTAGGATTTGTCGTTTCAAAGGAACGCATTTGTGTCAATCCACTAAATTTTGATTCTATTTTGCATTTTTCTCCTCCTTCCAATATCCACCAACTGCAAAGTTTGCAAGGGAAAGCAAAATTTCTACGTTGATTCATCTAGAACTAAACCGAGTTGACTAAAGGTTTTACTTGATTGTTGAAAAAGGGCATCTCATTCACTTGGGATGAAGTGGTTCAAAAGGCCTTTGACCCACTTAAACATGTGTTGACCCATACACTATTGTTGCATCTTCTCGATTATCATCGAGACTACTTTTATACTTAGTTGCATACAATGTCACTATTGGCATGGTTTTAGTTCAGGAAGACAAATCAAATGAAGATCATGTGATCTATTACTTAAGCAGAAATTTGACCAAAATTGAAGCAAAATATGCACATGTGGAGAAATTGGCCTTGGAAACCGTTCAAGTTGTCCAACATTTACGTCACTACATTCTATTGCGCAAAACTACTATGATTTCTGATTGCGAGCCTATGGTTTACATTCTTACCAAACAATTGCTAGGGGGCAAGTATTCAAAATGGATAGTCATCCTATAGGAATTTGATTTGGAATTCATTAAATCCAAATCTAAGAAATCGTGAGTACTTGTTGAATTATTATGTGACTTTCTGTTGGGTTGTGTTATATTCTTTCCACAACTAACCTACGTAGTGAACCGGGGGGTTAGAGGGGGGTCGGAGCCCCCCCTTCATTGCATTGATTGTGTAGCAGGGGAGTCACAGGGGGGGTAGCATCCCCCCCTGTTTGAAGGGTTTAAGGGGGGTGGGTAGCTCCCTTCTACGAGGTCCGGGGCAATGCCCCGGGAAAATTTTTTTTGGACCCTATATTAGGTTTGGGCGAACCTACCTATGGTTTTCGATCCATGGTTTTGGACACGATGGTTTTCAGTCCATGGTATTGGATGCTTCGGCATGTATAAATATGTATTGTAACATTGAAAGGAATATAATGAAAAATCAAGCTGGTAGTTCCGGTTTTGGGATCCAATGGAAAATCTATGTGTATATGTGTTTTATGTGTTATGCTCTCACATTGTTTATTTTATGTGTTTTAGAATTTGTATGAAGGTAATTCTGTATGGGGTTAAAACCTACACTTTCCCCATACTGAGACAGAAAACGTGGTAGAGGATTCTCTTCCAGGCGAATCTTTCTTTCTAATCAGTACTTTAGATTGAGTGTATGGAGATATCATCATTTATCTTCATACCCATACATTTTGGCCAGAACTCAGTTGAACTGGTCGTTGTCGTATCTGATACCAATATCACCAATACAATATTTGTGGCGATACATTTTATCATTGTGGTGTCGATTCTATATTCAGATGATGTTTAACTCACGAGGAAGCCGAAAAGGCATTAAATGACTACCATTATGGAGCTTGTGGTAGTCATATGTCAGGGTTTTCCACTGCTCAAAAGATCATTCGCACAGGCTATTTATGGCCTTCTATGTTCAAATATTGTGTAATTGTGTTCCATAATTGCCATAATTGTAAAATCTATGATCGAAAGATACATGAACACCTAGCTCCTCTTCACCCAATCATTGTTGTCGGTCCTTTCGGTAAATGGGGCATCAATTTCCTTACATGTAAACCTCACCTGGCCGGGGGGCATGGGTACACTATCCTTGCAGTAGATTATTTTACGAAATGGGCCAAGGCGGTGCCTATATATAAGGACGATGGTGAAAAAACATCCATTTTCATTTCAGATTGCTCAGTTTGGATTTCCACAAGCCATTGTCACGGACCATGGTAGCCATTTTCGAAATTTTATCATGACCTATCTGTTGTGGCCAGCAACAACCCCCCTTCTTATTTAGTGTTATGACTAATACCAAATAAGTGGGGACCCTTAGCCAAAAAAAATTAAAAAATCAATTAGTGCTTGTATTTCATTTTTTAATAAAACCTACCATCATAAACTTAGGAAAATACCCTTGAAAAATCTAAAAAAGCTTAAGTTTTATGATAAGGTAAGACAAAATCACTCCTTAAGAAATATCGCATCACAAAAAGGATAATGCAAACCTCCTTACAAGCAGAATTCTAAGAGTGCGAGATCACGATGCGAAACTTCATCGCATCGCATGCATCAAAGACCACTTACGCTAGCAAAACCTCAAACTGCTGATATGCGATAGCACATATCGCAAATCACATTTCGCAAAAAACACATTAACGGATAATTGTCATATGTCGCGCTCCTGTGATATTGCGATATTACAATATAGTGATACTGCGATAGAGCGGCAAAATGATATTGCAATAGAGTGGTAGAATGATATTGTGATAGTGCGATACAGCGATCTGCGATATTGCAAAGCAAATTGCAAAATCGCTTCATCGCAGATCTTTTGGGCTCGTTATTCGATAAAGCTTTTTCCAAAAACTGAGACCTGGTTATGCGCTTTAATGCTAATTAATGAGTTAGTTGCCAACTGTTAATGAAATATGGTTTTGTGCTTATCGAAGATCCATTTCATGTAAGGTGATATATTTTATATGTCTTCAGAATTTAAAGCTTTCCCGTCACCTTTCCTTATTATTACTCTCACCTCACTTGTAAATTACAGGAATGAAAAACAAAGAACTATACAAAGCAGTATTCAGGATATTATGGGGAAGAAAGGCAAAGCTCCGAGCTCTAAAGACAAAGAAATGACACCCTTGTATACAGACACCGCCTATAACAAAGACGCTGGTATTACTACTTGGGAAGGCATGTATAATCCACTTGAGGAAGAGAATCCCAAAATAATGGAGGTTACAGCTACCGCAGGCTCACATGGGTCTTCTAAGGCATTAGTTACAGATCTAGCTTGCTCATTCTTGCACCAGATAGCGGCGAGGCCCAAAATTCTCCCCTACACGGACATGGTTAAATGGGTACTAGATAGCGCTGACATCAAAAACAGACAATTTAAGACTCAGGGTCAAAAACTTACGGAATCATTATTTTCACAAAAATTGAGCTTTATATCTGCTAACAGAAAGCGCGCAAGAGGAAAAAAATCGCACCAAGGAAGCCCAGATCAAGAAAAGGAGGCAGTTTCCGATTAGCGCTTAGCACTAATCGCGCATCGCTAGGTAAAACTTCTTGAAAAGGAAAGCCTCTAATTGCTCAGTCATCTGTAAGCCCAAAAAGTTGTAGGAAAGAACGCTAGAGGTAAAAAAGTAAAAATTGAATCCTAAAACCAGTGGTAATTGTTAGAAATACCTTCAAAATGGTATGTATATATGTACAGCAACTGCAGATAGGCTGAAGACAGAAGGCTCAAGAAAAGGCGGAATCAATCAAAATATTAACTAAGTTGAATTGGGATTCTTACTGGGCGTATTGGGTAAAACCACACAGCCAGTGCATGACTCTCAAATGCATCATCAATTCTGCCGAGAAGATGGCACCAACTCTTGCTGATTTCGTTTTCGCAGGGCAGTTAAAGTCTGAAGTCGGCCAGCCAACTCTTCTCAAGCAAATGTTGAAAACTTGCAATTTCAAGGAACAGATACAGAAATAGTTAGTTGTTAGTTTTAGATCCAATGTTAGTATTAATTTTGCTTTATTTTTTCCTGAAAAAGGATGGTCATTTAAACCTTATCCTACATTTTTGTAATAAGTTATTTTTGGATTTAGTTAGTAGTATTTAAACCCTTCTCATGCATTTAGAGAAGGTTCCTGAAATTTATCAAAAACGTGTCCTCAGAACATGCACTTCTGCACCCTCCAAGGAGGTTTTGATGAATGAATGGAACATGATTTATTGATATCTACTACTGATGTTGCACTTCTGTACTTTTGATGGATGTTGGATTAAGAAGAGATAAATCATTATCGCTTGAAGCTCATGAGTAGAACTAGTTATAAATGGTACTTCTATCTCTTAACTATTTATGCCTTTGTGTTAAAGTGATATTCATGTTTAACTGTTTATATATTGATGCGTGAATCCCTGAGTTATCATATGGCACTTTTGTAGGGTGATAGCTATTTATTTATGCTTAAAGTATGAGTAGCTTATTATGCGATACGTTTTTCACAACTGTTTCGACTAATCTTTTATATGAAGTGGTTTATTTCTATTGAATTCTTTTCTCATAATAGTTGAATGATCTTTATTACCGATTTTTATTTGAAATCATTTTAGATCGCATAACAGAAAGATTACACCCCGGGTTAGTGTAGAATTAGATATTTCTATTTATTAGAATACAATTGCATATCATTAGATTAGAGTTAGAATTACAACATCTCACTTAGGAACTTTTAGAAAGGAAATATCAATTCTCAACACGCACACACACACACACATAAATTGGGAAATTTGTCCCATATCCACAGTTGGACCCACTATACCAAACAGAAAAGGAATTGCTAACCAAGGTCCGGACCGGGTGGGTATCCCCCTTGTTGTAGACCCGATTTTCGAGGCTTCAACATATTTGCCGCTAGAAGGAGGGCCTTGAACTGTGAATGGCAAGTAAGTCTAAATCTAAATACCATTTTGAGAGTAAATCGCCCTCACCCTCTCCTCCGACTTCTCCATCACATTTAGAACCTTTAAATCTAGATCCATAAGTCGAAATAACAACAGCCGTTGCTACAAATCCTGACATTTCAAAACAATCTACTATTGAACCTCCTGAAGTTGAATCTTTGATTCACAAACTTCAGCGATTTTCTATATCTCCTCAAAGATCTGATAAATCTCAAGGCAGCGTGACTTCGCAATATAACCCTACTCATCCTCTTACCAGATTAAAGAGCGAAAAGTTTGGTGTTCAGCCAACCGAGTTACCTCTACCTACAAGGAAGAGAGCAAGGAAATCACCTAAAGGGTCTGATAGTGAGACTCTTTCATCCTCATCATTCATCTTAACTTCTTCACCGCGAAGTCAACCATCCACTCCTCCACTTCAGATCATTATCCATCAGTCCATTAGTACTTCCACATCTCCTTCTCAATCATCTGGAGTCGTAATATCCTCACCTTCACAACCGCAGGGATCATCTTCTGCACTTTCCTCTGTTATTAGTTCAGCGATGGCCCAATCTCCATGGAATAACCCAGGGGCAGTCTTAATGCCTACGCCCTTGAGTCAAATACCGACCCATCCTAAAAAATGGTTTCCTATGTTTAATCCTGAAGCAGGCATGCTAGCAGAAGAACACATAAATAACTGTATGCTATCGATAAATCTCAATGGAGTTACCAACGAAGACGCTGTCATTCGACTTTTTCCTTATACTCTGCAAGGAGCAGCCGGATCATGGTATTTCTCATTACCGTTTGGATCTATCACTAGTTGGGATATCTTCCAAGAACAATTCCTCACTAAGTTTGGTGATGATAGGTCTACAGTGACATTGATCAACGACCTCTCTAACCTTAGGGCCGAGTCAAAGGAACCTATCAAAGATTTTAATTCACGTTTCAATAAACTGTTAAACAAAATTCCTACTGCTTCCAAGCCTAGCAAAGAAGTTCGAAGTGAATGGTACATCTCTACTTTACCATCAAACATAGCAATCTTCGTTGATAGGGCTAACAAAACAACTTTAGCAGACAATATGAAGGAAGCAATAGCAGTAGAGAAATGTATCATAGCCCTAGAAAAGAAAAAAGCAATAGAAGAATGCAAATCCAAGAAGGTTACTTTCAAAGAAGATCCCAAGAAAAAACAATCAAAAGATCCATTCGATTTAGAAGGATTACAAAAATTTTTGAAAACCATGTCTAACGAGATGGTCGACATTAAGAAACAAGTGGCAAAAACTTCTTCTAAAAAGCCATACAGGCCTTATAAAAGAAACCCTTCAACCGATTCAAAGCCCCCAAATGCTATCACAAGTGCTGAATCTGAGGAAGAAGAAGAGGAAATCACTATTGAAGAACATAGTGATGAAGAAGAAGTTGTAGAGTTACAAGGTATGTGGGATTTCATCCTCCCAGATGAAGAGGATCAAGAGGCATCCCCGGTTAGTACTCGAAGTAGAAATCAACTTTATCCTCCTCAACCTACTCCTAAGCCAAAGAGCACAAGCTCGATGACTAAGGATAAAGTCGCACCCAAGAAAATGACACCTAAAGCAACTCAAACCAGCGCAATCCAAACAGATTCATCAACTCCATCTAAAACATTGATCGTTTCGGATGAAATGGAGTATAATATCATAGAAGACATGAAAAATACTAGGGCCAACATCACCTTTTACAAATTGAGCAAGTTAACACCAGAAAAAGATACTTTTGAAAGAATTACAGACTGTACCAGTTGCACCTTTGCCCGCCGCTGTAATCTCTCAAGCTTCCCATGACATGGGAAGACCTCCAACTAATGTGATTGATAAAGTTGATTCAAACAATATTGCTTTAATTGGAGGTAGGTCGAGATCTCATACTCCCCCATTTCTTCTTACTTGTGAAATTTTCAATAAAAATTTGCATAATTGCTTAGTGGATTCTGGAGCTTCATCGAATATTTTACCAAAGTCAATATGTGCAAAGTTGAATGTTCAACCACAAAAATCTGTTGTGCGCATAGTTCAGCTAGATTGATCACAAGTTGAAGTGATCGGCTAATTAAATCAGGTTACCATAAGGCTGTCATCCAACCGAAAGGTATGTCAAGTTATCGACATTTTAGTTGTTGATATTCCGGAATTTTATGGCTTAATTCTTAGCAGAGATTGGTCAGAAAAACTTCATGGATACTTTGCAACTGACTGGTCACACATGTGGCTCCCTTACAATGGTAAACCAAATCTGATAAAAGTTGAGTGAGAAAGACATCAAAAATACATAGTGACGGAACTGGAAGGAGAGAATGAACCGGTAGCATACAGCAATAACATCATTGGCAACTACTCAGTAGATTCTTTCCTAGGAAATTTTAATGCTCATACTTCACCTTACTTAGAACATTCTATTTTATCTCAAGTATAAAATTTCTCTCAAATAGATAGTTCTAAATGTATTAATTTTATAGGTAATCCTGTAAATAAATCTTTATTTTGGAAGTTATTTTTTGACGGTTCTAAGTCTAACGAAGGAACAGGAGCAGGATGCGTGTTAATCAGTCCAGAGGGAAATAAAACTATGCTAACTTGTAGACTCGAATTTGATTGCACCAATAATACCGCAAAATACGAGGCTTTAGTCCAAGCGTTATACAAAGAAATCAGATTAAACATCAAATATCTTCAAGTTTTCAGAGATTCTGAAATTGTAATCAGACAGGTACATAATACTATACATTGTTTATCAGGTCATTTAAAACATTACCAATCTTTAGTTCAAGATCTGACTGAACACTTTATAGCATTTAATATTTCATCAATTCCCAGACTCCAGAATACTAGTGCAGACCTCCTAGCTAATGTAGCTTCCAAGCTCATTCCTTCATAAGACTTTAGCCTTGGTAGATTTTCAATTGAATTAATCTTTAAACCATCTATTCCTGATAACATTACCAATTGGAAGATTTTCAATGATGATCCTGATATCGTGAGTTTTCTCACATCAAAAGGATCTTACACCAATCAAATAATCAATGAAGACCAACATGACAGACAATTGCAACAAGATAGCACTAATAATGCTATACCAAAGTCAGTAGTTAAGTTAGAAGACCTTTATGATTTGAAAGATCGATTTAAAAGATCTACCAATTCAAAACTCCAAAGTTCAACTTTGAACTATGAATTAATAAATCTAGGAACTGATACCAAACCACAGAATATCAACCTAAGCCTTGGCCTAGCTCCTGAAGAAAAATTAGCGTATATTCGTCTCTTAAGACAATACAAAAGTGTCTTTGCTTGGAACTACGATGAACTCAAAACTTATGACACTTCTATCATCCAGCATACTATCCCAATGATAAACGATAAAAAAATTGTTCAGCAAAAGCTGAAAAAAGATCCATCCCAATCTAGAAAACCAGATCAAATCTGAACTCAATAGGTTATTGAAAGCCAAAATCATTTTTCCCATTCGACATTCTAAATGGGTTTCCAATATGGTCCCTGTTAGGAAGAAAAATGGAGACATTAGAATTTGCATTGACTTTCGGAATCTTAACAAAGCTTGCCAAAAAGATAACTTTCCTTTGCCTCCCATGGAGCAAATACTGCAGGTAGTCGTGAGATCAGAATTAATATCCTTCTTGGATGGTTTCTTAGGCTACAACCAAGTGTTGGTCCATCCGATGATCAATTAAAAACCACATTCAAAACCAAATGGGGTACCTACGCATATCAAAAGATTCCCTTTGTTCTTATCAACACTAGTGCCACATTTCAGAGAGCCATGGACATCGCATTCAAAGGATTAGTTAACAAATCAGTGGTAATCTATTTGGATGATATAACTATATACTCCAAGAAACGAAGAAATCATCTTAGAGATTTAAAACAAATCTTCCAACGTTGTCAAAGGTATGGAATTTCACTTAACCCGAAAAAATCCTTTTTTGCATTAAGTGAAAGAAAACTTCTTGGATTCATAGTGTCAAAATCTAGAATTTATATTGATCCTAACAGAATCAAGGAGATTTCTAAAATACCCCTACCTCACAACAAGAAAGCTATGCAATCTTTCCTTGGCCAGATTAATTTTGTAAAGAGATTTGTTCCAGATTTTTCGAGAATTGTGTCTCCTTTACAAGCAATGATTAAAGATAATTCAAACTTTAATTGGGGCCAAGACGGATATGAGGCATTCAATCTGATCAAACAGGGAATTGTTAACGCTCCATCTTTAGCAATTCCAAATTTTTCCGATCCTTTTATTTTATATACATTTTCCTCTGATAGATCATATGCTGCGATACTCACTCAAACAAATCAAGACAAGGCAGAAGCTCCAATTGCTTTTTTCAGTTCAAATTTACAAGGGGCTGAATTAAATTATTCATATGTAGAGAAACAAGTTGACACTGTTTTCAAAGCAATCAAATATTTCAGACCCTTTCTACTCAAAACCCATAGAAAAATCATAGTACCGTTTCCAACGGTAAGAAATATTTTAGTACAGAAAGATGTGGGTGAGAAAAGAGCCAATTGAGTTACTGCCTTACAGGAATATGATGTAGAAATCAAACCAACAAGTATTGTAAAAGGTCAAGGCTTTTGCAAAATGCTGGCTGGAGTATCGCTTATGTCCAAAATACCATCTGCAGAGATACAAATGCACGAGGTAAGCCTAAACGATGTTGAGTCATTATACATTGATATCATATTTTATCTAAAGAATGGATATGCTCCTTCAAACCTCGATCATACCAAGAAAAGAGCTCTAAGGTTGAAGGCTAAACAGTATCAGTTCGTGAACGATGTTCTTTTTAGAATAAATTATGATTCTGTTCTCCTTAGATGTCTTGAGAAATCTGAAGCTAAAAAAGTCTTGCAGGAACTCCACGATGGGCTAGCAAGCGGACACTATGCTAGAGATGCTACTACACATAAAATCTTACGCGCAGGCTATTACTGGCCCACATTATTCAAATACTCGCATAACTACGTAAAGAAATGTCAAATTTGTCAAACTACCACTGGGAGAAAAAAGAAACTATCATTTCCGCTACAACCAGTCAACATTGAGCAGCCTTTTGATCAGTGGGGATTGGACATAATAGGTGAGATCATTCCTCACTCTTCTAAACAGCATAGATATATCCTTATAGCAATAGGTTACTTTACCAAAAGGGTAGAAGCAGTTCCACTCAAGAAATCTAATGCTGAACATATCATCGAGTTCATAGAGCAGTTCATAATCACCAGGTTTGGGTTGCCTTTTGCTTTAATGTCTGATAATGCATCATATTTTTCTAGTAATGTGATGACTGAATTTGCACTCAAAAGGGGTTTCAAACTTAAATACTCTACCAATTACTACCCACAGGGGAATGGGTTAGCTGAATCCACAAATAAAAACTTAATCAGAATTATTAAGCGAAACATTGACCAAAATCACAAAAATTGGCACAAGTCTTTAATATATGCTTTATGGGCAGATCGAATAACGCAAAAAGCCTCCATCGGCACTTCTCCCTTCAATTTAGTTTATGGGAAAGAAGTGGTTCTTCCAACTCATTTAGTAATTCCCTCTTTGGCCTTAGTTCTATATATTGATGAAGCACCAAATTCTTCCTTACAACTAAGGCTGCTGGAAATAATTAAGTTATAAGAACAACGAGAACAGGCCAAAATAACTCATGCTCATCACCAAGCATTAGTAAAAGCCTATTTTGATTCAAACATGATATCCAGAAAAGACTTTCAGATAGGAGATCTAGTTTTAAAGTGGGACAAGGCTCATGAGGAAAAAGGGAAACATACAAAATTTCAACGAATGTGGCTTGGCCCTTTCCAAATCACAGAAGTCATAGGTCCGTCCACTTTTATGTTACAGGATTTAACAGGAAAAGAGATTCTTCACCTGTTAACGGATAGATCCTCAAAAAATATTTTCCATAAGAGATCATTCTTCTATTTTGTAGATTAGTTTTTATTTCCGTAATAAAACCAGTTGTGAATGGTTACATTTGGATTTATGAAAAAGACATAAATTCTCTTTTAGATTTTGTTTTTTCACTTGTATAAATAGAATTCTTTCTAGAAAATTGATCGTTATTATTGAAAGATACAGTTAAAGGTTCTAGACCTAGAAATGATACTAGTTTCAACTTTGTAAATTTTGATGAAAAGCGACCTTTAGTGGGAAATTGTTATACATCAGTCCAATGAAAGGTATCGATAACAAAATGAAGATTCTATGTAGAAAAGCTCTCTCCAAAAACTCTACCATTGTCGTCCAGAGCTATCTTAAGGAAACAATGACTTCCTCCCGACCTAGGAAACTACAACGTTCAGAGAATAATCCAATGATACACTTTAACTTAAAGAGTAAGAGGTCTCATCACGAGTTGGCTTATCATGATCATAGATATTATAGCTTGTTGACTTTGCCAATACTGCATACCACAACAGGGCAATGACTCAAGATTGTTGTAATCAAAAGACAAGGGGTCTCATCATGAGCCAACTTGTTCAACAAAGTTATAAATCAAGTGAATGACACTGTCATAAATTGGTTATCAAACCAAGACATTGTTCTTTAAGTGTAAAAAAGAAAATGAAAGCAATAAGTGTGGATATGGATTTCCCTTTGAAAATTGTATATTTCTCTAAGTAGGATACAGGATCATTGTTGGGTAACAGGTAACCCTGTCGAGGCTATAAACGCTTGCTGGCAGCAGAGGCTCTACCTACGAAAAATGAGCATATTTAAAACTGATTTACAGAGAAGGCTTTGCTTTTATCTTTATAAACCAAGTAGTGACTGATGTAGATACAAGGACTAGCTTGAGGGAGTAGATAATCAAAGTTAGAAATAGAAGAAATAAAATATCATTGATAGGTAAAAGCATAATGTACTTTGTCTTTCTATAATAAAGTTTAATTTTCTGGAAAATTTTCTGTTTTGGAAGTTTAGAAAATTCAAAAGAAAAGCAGACATAACTAGTTCTTCCAAGTGAATCGCCAATTGTTGTGGCTAGCAACAACCCCCCTTCTTATTTAGTGTTATTATTAATACCAAATAAGTGGGGGCCCTTAGCCAAAAAATTTAAAAAATCAATTAGTGCTTGTATTTCCTTTTTAATAAAACTTACCATCATAAACTTAGGAAAATACCCTTGAAAAATCTAAAAAAGCTTAAGTTTTATGATAAGGTAAGATAAAATCACTCCTTAAGAAATATCGCATCGCAAAAAGGATAATGCAAACCTCCTTACAAGCGGAATTCTAAGAATGCGAGATCGCGATGCGAAACTTCATCGCATTGCATGCATTAAAGACCACTTACGCTGAAAAAACCTCAAACTGCTGATATGCGATAGCACATATCGCAAATCGTATTTCGGAGAAAACACATTAATGGATAATTGTCATATGCCTCGCTCCTGCGATATTGCAATATTACGAAACAGTGATACTGCGATAGAGCAGCAAAGAGATATTGCAATAGAGCCGCAGAATGATATTTTGATAGTGTGATACAGCGATCTGCGATATTGCGAAGCAAATCACAAAATCACTTCATCACGGATCTTTCAGGCTCGTTATTCGAGAAAGATTTTTCCATAAACTGAGACCTGGTTATGCGCTTTAATGCTAATTAATGAGTTAGTTGCCAACTGTTAATGAAATATGGTTGTGTGCTTATCGAAGAGCCATTTCACGTAAGGTGATATATTTTATATGTCTTCAGCATTTAAAGCTTTCCCATCACCTTTCCTTATTATTACTCTCACCTCACTTCTAAACTGCAGGAACAAAGAACAAAGAACTATACAAAGCAATATTCAGAATATTATGGGGAAGAAAGGCAAAGCACCGAGCTCTGAAGACAAAGAAATGACACCCTTGTATACAGACACTGCCTGTAACAGAGACGTTGGTATTACTACTTGGGAAGGCATGTATAATCTAATTGAGGAAGAGAATCTCAAAATAATGGAGGTTACAGCTACCGCAGGCTCACATGGGTCTTCTGAGACATCAGTTACAGATCTAGCTTGCTCATTCTTGCAACGGATAGCGACGAGGCCCAAAATTCTCCCCTACTTGGACATGGTTAAATGGGTACTAGACAGCGCTGACATAAAAAATAGACAATTTAAGACTCAGGGTCAAGAACTTATGGAATCATTATTTTCACAAAATTTGAGCTTTATATCCACTAACCGAAAGCGCGCAAGAGGCAAAACATCGCACCAAGGAAGCCCGGATCAAGAAACGGAGGCAGTTTCCGATTAGCGCTTAGCACTAATCACGCTTCGCTAGGTAAAACTTCTTGAAAAGGAAAGCCTCTAATTGCTCAGTCACCTGTAAGCCTAGAAATTTGTAGGAAAGAATGCTAGAGGTAAAAAAGTAAAACTTGAATCCTAAAACCAGTGGTAATTGTTAGAAATATCTTCAAGATGGTATGTATATATGTACAACAACTGCAAATAGGTTGGATACAGAAGGCTCAAGAAAAGGCAGAATTAATCAAAATATTAACTAAGTTGAATTGGGATTCTTACTGGGTGTATTTGGTAAAACCACACAGCCGGTGCATGACTCTCAAATGCATCATCAATTCTGCGGAGAAGATGGCGGTAACTCGTGCTGATTCCGTTTTCGCGGGGCAGTTAAAGTCTGAATTCAGCCAGCCAACTCTTCTCAAGCAAATGTTGAACGCTTGCGATTTCAAGGAACAGATATAGAAATAGTTAGTTGTTAGTTTTAGATCCAATGTTAATATTAATTTTGCTTTATTTTTTCCTTAAAAAAGGACGACCATTTAAACCGTATCCTACATTTTTGTAATAAGTTATTTTTAGATTTAGTTAGTAGTATTTAAACCCTTCTCATGCATTTAGAGAAAGGTCCTAAAATTTATCAGAAATTTGTCCTCAGAACATGCACTTCTGCACCCTCCAAGGAGGTTTTGATGAACGAATGGAACAAGCTTTATTGATATCTGCATTTAATATCTGCTACTGATGTTGCACTTCTGTACTCTTGGTGGATGTTGGGTTAAGAAGAGATAAATCATTATCGCTTGAAGCTCATAAGTAGAACTAGTTATAAATGGTACTTCTATCTCTTAACTATTTCTGCCTTTGTGTTAAAGTGATATTCATGTTTAGCTGTTTATATATTGATGCGTGAATGCCTGAGTTATCATTTGGCACTTTTGTATGGTGATAGCTATTTATTTATGCTTAATGTATGAGTAGCTTATTATGCGATACGTTTTTCACAACTGTTTTGTCTAACTTTTTATACGAAGTGGTTTATTTCTATTGAATTCTTTTCTCATAACAGTTGAATGATATTTATTACCGATTGTTATTTGGAATCATTTTAGAT
This sequence comes from Pinus taeda, assembly GCA_000404065.3. Lineage (NCBI taxonomy): Eukaryota > Viridiplantae > Streptophyta > Pinopsida > Pinales > Pinaceae > Pinus > Pinus taeda. The sequence goes on along the minus strand of APFE030300991.1, from coordinate 8,226 downwards.
CGCATAACAAAAAGATTACACCCCGGGTTAGTGTAGAATTAGATATTTCTGTTTATTAGAATGCAATTGCATATCATTAGATTAGAGTTAGAATTAGAGCATCTCACTTAGGAACTTTTAGAAAGGAAATATCAATTCTCAACACACTCACACACACATAAATTGGGAAACTGATCCCATATCCCCAATGGGACCCACTATACCAAACGGAAAAGGAGCTGCTAACCAAGGTCCAGACTGGGTGGGTATCCCCCTTATTGTAGACCCGATTTTTGGGGCTTCAACACTATCTTACCACAAAGTTAGGTCTGCGTCATGAAATTTCTTCTCCATATTACCCACAGGAAAATGGCCAAGTAAAATTTGTTAACAAGGTTTTAACCACCATGATTAAATGGATTATCGGTACTCATAAACGAGATTGGAATTTAATGCTTTTTCCATCCTTGTGGGCATATTGTACCATAGCAAAAAAATTCTACGGGTTTTACTCCTTTCCAACTCATTTACAACATGGAAATAGTTCTACTAATTGGAGGTGAGATACCATATTTGAAATTGGTAATTAAATAATTACCAGCCACTTCTGTCGAGGAAGAATGTTTCTTGTACTTAGCACGTCTCGATGAGACTCGTCGTGATGCTACATTAGCTAGCAAGGCCCAAAAGGAATGAGTAAAAGCACAGTATGATCAAAATGTCAAACCTCGTTCATATGCAGAAGGTGATTTAGTCTTGGTCTATGATCAAGAGAAGGTAAATTCGAGCCCATGTGGCATGGCCCTTATGCTATAAAACGTGCACTAGAAAAATGGGCCTATGAACTAGTTGATTATGACGGAATTCCTTTGGGAAAGCCCAGAAATGGTCTTTACCTAAAGAGATATTATGCTTAGATTGTTCGGTGAAAAGTTGTATATTGTTGTACTATAGTTTAGTGTGGCAATTTTTAGCAGTTTTTTACAATTTTTCCGCTACTTCTCCTACTTATCTTGTATTACACTTGATTTGCAGATGTCGATGCTCCCTCAAGCTTACATTGTCTCCACAGATGGTGTTAGTCATAGTACTCGGAATTTATCTTCTACGACCTGGGTCATTTATTCGCCCACAGATGAGTTAGTTTCTATTCATGGGATATGCCTTGGTCAAACAACAAATAATATTGCAAAATATAGCATGGTGATTAAGCTATTATTTGATGCCATTTCATTTAGTATTCGTTGATTGATCGTTAGGTTAGATTCACAACTCATAGTATTACATTTGAATGGTGTTTATTCAATTAGAAGTACTTCCATGTTAAGAATGTTTTTGTGGGTTAATTTCTTGGAAATAGAGTTTTATTATATTGAGTATCAACATATTCCGAGAAATTTAAACGCATTAACTGATGCATTGGCTAATTATGTGTTAAATTGGTATTTGTAAAACATATGTAAAGAAATCAAAGTAATATTTATCCATATATTGTACAAGATAGACTGAAATAGAAGTAGTAGCTTTTATTAGATAAATGTCTGTAAAAAGTGTGGATTTTACAAAAATGTCATCCAAAGACATGAGGCCCTGTGGCCTTTATTTTCTGAACATGTCAAGACATCAACAATAAACAAAAATCTAACCCTCTAAGGTCAACCTCTCAAGGTGGTTCTCTATCTCTGTCAATGTCTCTGTTGCATCAGGGTTCGGCAATATGGGAGCTATTGGCTACTCACCACGCCTTTCATATCTACGTAATCCAACTGGTCTCACTAGGGCCAAATTTCCATGATCATTTCGAACAGTTAGTTTTGAATGCCAAAACAAATAACAAAAACTGGGAAAATTTCAAAAATCAACCAAAGTGTAAAGTTTTCCCCATTGCATCCCAGGTGGCAGTGGCATGTCCAAATCGCTTGTGTAATCCATCCCTGTGTATGGAAAACCTTCAATAATGATGATCTGATTTTCGAGCCGCTCGAAGAAGTTAGGAGTATATCTGATTGTTGGTCCTTTTCCACCTTTGTGGCATTCCATAAGTGTGATCTATTTTAGCATGTGAGGGTCTTGAGGTCCTCCTCTCTCTATAGCTACTTGTGGAGCAAGAAGTGGAATCTGCTCCAGAGAAAATGAAATGACGAAGGCACCATACCCAAAGTTTTTGATTTTTCCTGTTTTGACCCTCGTTAGTTGCCCCTTCAGATTGGCAACTACAACCTCGCTCTTATTAAATATAGTAGGTAGTAAACACTCTAAGACGATTTGCATTTGAGCCTTCGTGAGCAAATGAAGAGTTGCACTACCACATAGTTGTGCAATAGTGAACCCAATCGATTTCAAAGGAAGTTGTGCTATGGTTTTGATGTCGATTCTCCCATGTTTGAGAGCAACCCCTGGAGTACAATATTGTATCAGATAGGTGGCATTTGTTTCGCCACCTCGCCTATGCCCATATAGATTAATTTCCACCCCATGGCGTGGAAGTCCATTCAAGAAGTAAATTTCATCAACATCAATAACAAGTCGATGGTCTCCAATTATGAAACATTCTTCTTGAATGTTCCACTTTCCCACCATCCAATATTCTAGCAAGTCTAGTTGGGCCTTCATGCCTGGGATAGCGAAAAACTTGTACAGGCCATAGTTTGTCAATGCCTGTATGGTTTTTGGATGGTTTAGAGAAGTTATGTCTTTCTCTTCGTCTCCACGCTCTCTCCACTCCATATTTGCAACTCAAAACCCTACAAACAAGCATAAAAGATCATTAGAAACAATCATGGAAAAAACTAGCAAGAAATTTGGGCATTTTTAATTTTATTTTTTGTGCCCTCGGCGCTATGCATAGCCAACTATGCTAAATAGAGCGTATGTGCAAGTTTATCTCCTTATAAACCATGCACATCGCATTTTTTACTGTAAAAAAATCGACTGATGTACAGAGGCCCAATAAGGGCGACTTGCGCACATCGAGGGTGACCTGCGCACATCGAGGGCGAATTTCATTTTGAAAACCCTCCCCAAAAAAAATCCAAATCTACGGTGAAATGCTAAATAATAAACATGAAAATGAAGATCTCAGAGAGATGATCTACCTGAAAAAGGTGGCTCTATTGGATGGTGTTGTCATTGATGTCAACCCATGGAATTCATTGGGTTTGACTTTGACCAAAACCATCGGTCATTAATGCCATATGGTTAATGAACTACTCTTAGTAATTGTTGGATTACATCAAGATAGCATCTATAGTGTTGGATATTTAAAAACCCAAGTCCCAGGGTTTGGGTACCCTGGACTGAGGATGTACCTTGACTTGGTCAAGAGTTTTTGAAGGGTCAAAATATTGAGTTCTACTTGGAGATCCACGTCATTGGATTCTCCTCATAAATATGTTTCCTATGGTATGTGGTACGCCATGTAAGTCCTCCTCGTTTAATAGAAAATTGAATTTGAAGTCAGAGACCCCACTTTCTAGGCTAAAACCCCATGGGGTGGTAACTTGGTACATACTCACTGATTATGGGAATCTAAAATCTAGAAATTGGGTTTACTTGTCCTAGTTTGTTTTTAAATCACTTTAAGAAAAGGTATCACACATGTTTCATAACCATGGACTTAAGTAAGGATTGATTCCTCATTATAAAGGCTAACTGGGTTTCACTTAAAGTTCAAGATAGTAATTGAAAATTCCATTTAAAAAGAAGTTAATAATTAATGATGTTTTAAAATCCTAAATTCTCCTCCAACATTTACTTGAGGGAGCCCTTCCTAATCGATATAAACAATTCCTATACTCACTAGATCATAATGCGCAATCTACTCACAATAAGGGCAGTGGCTCTCTTACTTAGTTCACAAGATGAAAATTAGTTAAAATTTTATATTTTAGCTCTCGTGGAGCCACTCTATTCCTCAAACGGTTAGATTTTAGGAATTCGTTACATTGGTTTATAAAGGGAGAACTTACCTTACCTCACCGTATCCAATTTCACATGAATTGTTCTTATGATTACACTCTTGAAATTTTCGGATGCCTGAGGAACACAACGAAGGAATTACAGTGGGATGGTCTTCGGTTAATTTTGTTATTTCTTGATTGGAACTTGGGATTCGTTTGGCTTGCAGGATAAGGCTAGGCCACAGGCCTCCTCTCTAAGGTGTTTGATCTATTTCATTTGACATCATCCTGACCTTAAGCCGCTACAGGACATCGGTCCTCTATCCAATAAGTATTCTAAGCATAAAACAAAGTTTTTTTTATTGTGTTTTTTTGGGTATAGTTCTGTCTTGCTTACCAAATTAAAGACCTTTTTCCTGTGACTTCTGGCCTTTTAATTAGGGCACTCTCCCAAGGTTGCAGACCTGTGCATTACGATTCATCTTATCTGAAGCTTGAAGGGTTGTCTCTCTGCATAAATAATTTATAACAATCAATCCTAATTCTCTGCGCCATAAATAGCTGGGAAGGTAAAACATTTCTGGCCTAAACTCGTGGTTCCAAGTAGAATTTTTCTTGGGTACAAGTGGCAGTACAAAATACATATACTTGTAACTTTTTATGACATTCTACATTGACAAGGACAATAACATGATTGATTGTTAGCTTTTATGTGATGCAATGGTGGCATAGTATGACCTTAACTTGAAACAATGATCATCTATGGTTGTCAATACATGAAAACAATTCTCACTGTAATCTCATTGTGTATCGGTGAGTTTTTAAGAAATGTATGCACTAAGCCAATTATTGATTTAGCACCTTGTACAAAAACTTCTCATTGCAATTCTGAACCAAAGTATATTCACACCATGATATGACTTTAGACTTTAGTATATTGACAAGATTATAAAACAGTGATCTTTGATGAATAAACACTTGTTAACTTTCCTATTATAACAGTGCAAACAATGACAAGACCTCACCTATTGTTTACAATGACATTGTACTTCACATAAACCATTTAATGTCTTGACTTTGGCATAGAAGTGGCCTTGACACATGTACAATACATCAATGAGATTATCTGATTTGACAGCAAAGCATTACAATATGATTTGGGATTGATATGATCCAGAATTAATGATACACCAGCCTTATGTAGCAAGGTTTTCCTCAAACTGCAATTGTAGACAATGGCATTGATGTAAAGTTTTTGTAGATGTTCTATGCTAAGAGCAATTTCACTTTTCTCACAGCAATCATACAAGTAGTTAAGCAAAATGCAGATAGAACATATAAGCAGATCTTACAGAAGACAAATCAGAAACAGGAAAAATGTGTGTATTCGTTTCGGCGGTCAACAGGATGCTTCAACCAGAAAAGTCTCCTTTGGTCAGCCAGCCCAGATGTGTCACAACAACCCTCCAACCAGTAGATGAGTCAACCCAAGTCAATTCTGCAAAAGTCAACGCTGTCCCGAAAAGTCAACGCAGGGGCAGCAAGTTAAAAGTCAACGCAGCAGCAAAACGGTCAACTCTTTGACCTCGATTTTTGTGCCAGGTAGTACGACCTTCAAAAATCGAACTTCCCACAAATTTTCAGCTTGATTGGACCAAGGGTTGACCAAAGTCAACGCTGGTCAAACTTTCTGCAAAACCCTAGCAGCAGAAACCCTAGCAGCAGAAAATCCGTACAGTCTGTCCTCTTCGTCCTTCCCACGTGTGGCTGAATTCGTCCTCCAGGTAGCTCGTATTCTCTAAGATGAGAGAGGAAGATGTGTGTTGAATTGTCTCCTTATTCTCTCCAACTTTTCCTGTATATATATACATCAATGAGGGTGTGTGACACATCTGTTGGGCATGTGAGCCTACATTACAAAACTGGCTGACCTTGCACATATAATTTATTAAGAATAATAAATTCAAAATATAAGTTCTGCTCATCGGATTAAGACTATTTTTATATGGATTTTACACCTCTCAGAAAGAGGAATCCAACAAAAATATTAGCCTCTTAATCTGAGCATCAGAACATGGAGTTTGGACCTAGTTGTCCAAATTTAACACTCCCTCTCAACTAGGGAGAACTCCATCTATTAGTGCAATCAACATCGTGAGTCATCTCGCCGAAACTTGCTTTGCTGGCTATTTTATTTCAGAACAGAAGTGGGTCAGTTACAAAGACATCATCACCCGACTGACATAATCAGTCTAGAGGTCCCAGACCTCACAAATCTTGATCCCAGATCAAGTGGTTGGACCATGCCATCCTAGATAGAGAGTACGGCAATCTCTGATGCGTCCATCAGTCTTTGCTAATAGTCTCTAGCTTTTCCACACCTCATTGGCCAAATGAGAGGTACTTCCCATGAGCCCTGAACTCAATGGGTAGGATGCATACGGGGCATAGATAAATGAGTGGCGAACCAGCTCAATAATCACAAGGGTGGGGCAGAAGCATTATGAGTGCTTATAGCTCCGAGAAGCTATCCCCAAAGCCCCCCAGAGCTCCCAGAGCTCATCGTCCAACAGGACCCACATCATAGGGTCTTTCCACGACACCAAGACTCTCACGGAAGGTTAGGAACTTGACCTTCCCCAGGGGCTTAGTGAGAATATCCGCGACCTGCTCATCAGTTCCTATATGATCGAGCCTTACGGCGCCTCGCTGTACCATATCCTGCATAAAGTGGTACCTGATATCAATATGCTTGGATCGGTCGTGGAACACAGGATTCTCAGTCATACGAATCCCACTCTGATTATCACAGAGTATCACAGTGGGATCGAGAATGTCCAAACATCTCACTAACACGAACTCAACCAAACTGCGTACAACAGGCCAGACTAGCAGCAACCAACCCGAACTCAGCGTCATAAAAGCCACGACTTCTGCTCCCAGACCATCCATGACACGAAGCAGAACCAGAGTACGCACCACTGGCCCCAAACCACCACATTGCCAGACCAATCGGCATCAGCATAGCCACGGAGTATCACACTCCCGGCAGTGTATCTCAGCCCATGGTTTATCGTGCCCCGAAGATATCTCAAAAGATTCTTGGCACCAACCCAGTGAAATTGATGAGGCTCAACCATCTGTTGACTCAAAGTATTCACTGCAAAACATATGTCCGGACGGGTGTTCACTAAGAACATCAAAGCTCCTATGAGTTGACGATACTCAGTAGGATTGGCCAAAATAGGCCCTGCAGCGCTGCCACTCAACTTCTTAAAGTTGAGTTCCATTGGTGTCGACACGGACTTACAGTCCACCATCCCAAATCTTTCTAGAAGCTTCACAATATATTTTCCTTGAGAAAGGAAAATCTCTCCAGGTCTCTGCCAGACCTCCAGGCCTAGGAAATAGTGCATCAGTCCTAGGTCTTTCATCTCGAACTCAGCAGCAAGCTCCCTCGTACATTGATGAATGAGAGGGTCATCACCTGTCAGGAAGAAGTCGTCCACATACAGTACTAGAATGAGAGGCTTTCCTTCCACAACCTTGAAGTAAAGGTTTGGATCAGCATTGCTTCGAGTGAAGCCCAGCTTCATCAAGTAACTATCCATCCTCTCATACCAAGCTCTAGGTGCTTGCTTTAACCCATAGAGGGCTTTCTTCAACCTGCAGACATAAGTG
>APFE030300984.1:388322-409085 GCA_000404065.3 Pinus taeda | reverse complement strand
AGGTTCCTTTGGTTGGACTTCATGTTTAATAACATCTTTCACCTCTCTGAACACCACATCTTGACTATACACAACCTTCCTTGTTACTGGGTTCCAAAGCTTATAACCCTTTAAACCATCCTTATACCCAAAAAGATGCACTTTTCAGATTTACTATCCAACTTGGTTCGTTTCTCCTTTGGAACATGTACATATGCATCACATCCAAATACCCTCAGATGTGAAAGAGAGGGTTTCTTACCAGTCCATACTTCTTGTGGAGTCTTATCCTCCAACGCTGATGAAGGTGACCTGTTGACCAGTAACATGCAGTATCCACCGCCTCTGCCTAGAATTCCTGTCCTATCCCGGCACCACTGAGCATGCTTCTTGCCCTTTCCATCAACGTCTTGTTCATTCTTTATGCGACTCCATTTTGTTGAGGTGTATATGGAGTAGTCTTCTGCCGTGCTATACCACACTTCTTACAAAATTCTTCAAATTCCTTGCTGCAGAATTCTCCACCATTATCTGTCCTCAACACCTTTATCTTCTTCTCTGTCTGATTTTCCACCAGAGCATTGAATTCTTTAAACCTGTCAAAGACTTTAGATTTCTTCTTAAGGAAATATATCCTTGTATTCCTTGAGAATTCATCTATAAATGATACATAGTACACAGACTTACCCAGTGATGGAACTTTCACAGGTCCAAACATATCTCTATGCACAAGCTCTAATATTTGTTTCGCCCTCTTGCTACTAGAGGGGAAACTCACCCGATTCTGCTTCCCATATACACCAATTTTCACAGAAATCAAAATCTAGAGAGCTATTACTCATACCTTCTACCATACCTTTACCATGAAGTATTCGAAGGCCTTTCTCTCCAGTATGTCCAAGCCTTTGATGCCACAACATGGTCTTCTCTCCAGAGACCACTAGATTTTCTGCTCCATTTTCAGGAACCATAGAACTATTGCAGCCGTCAACAACAGTGCTACCTTGCAGCTTGTACAGAGTTCCAATCCGAACTCCCCGCATCAATACCAGTGCTCCTCGAACCATCTTGCAGGTATCCTTCTCGAACACTGTCTTTACACCTGCATCATCCAACTTGCTTACAGAAATCAGATTTCTGGCCAACGCAGGAATATGCAGAACACCCGGAAGGGTTCTAACCCTTCCACCTTGCAACTTCAACTTTACTTTTCCGCGATCAATGATTCTAGCCTTCCTATCATCTCCTAAGAAGACATCACCACCATCGTATTTCTCATACTCACAGAACAACTCTCTATGGGGAGTGAAGTGAAAGGATGCACCTGAGTCAATAACCATGCCTCATGATCTACATGTGTACTTGAAGAAGCCAAGTACACATCCCCACCTTCATCTGAGGTGTTTTCGCCTCTGCAGAAGGAGCATCATCAGATCCCTTTCCTTTATCAGGAGCTTTAGATTTACACTCCCTTCTGAAGTGCCCTTCCTTTCCGCATTTCCAGCATACCACCTTTTTAGGTTTTCCTGGAGATTTAGATCTCCCTCTAGATTTAGATCTCCCACTCGATGACTTATTTTTGTTTCTGTTCTGGGACCGTCCTCGTACAGACAAGGCATCACCATTCTGGTTGTCCATATTTTTCCGTCTCATCTCCTCCATCAGCAAGGCTGAGACTATTTCATCAAACTGCAAAGCAGTTGCATTGCTACTATTGCAATAACCAGACTATCCCACGAATCTGGTAGAGAACACAACAAACTGATGCACTTATCTTCATCTGAAATTTTAATATCAACAGATATAACTGACTTACCACCAGTATTAAAAGCCTTCAGATGCTCTGTTCACCGAGTCTCCATCTTTCATCCTCAGGTACAGCTTTTTCCGCAGAATAGTTTATTCACCAGAGACTTAGATTGGTACAAAGTCCCTAACTTGTCCCACAAAGCCTTCGTCGTAGCTTCCCCTGATACATTCAGCAATACTGAATCTCAGACACACAATCGTATTGTGCTCTTTGCCTTCCGATTCAACTTCTTCCATTCTTCATCGGTCACTCCCGTTGGTTTAGTACCTGGATCTACTGCGATCTACCGATCTTTATCCACTAACAGATCCTTCATCTTGAGTTTCCACAACTCAAAACTTTGACCATTGAACTTCTCAATCTCCATCTTTCCACTGCTCGCCATCTTCTTTCACCACCAGAATCGATCTCGTAGGTCTCCCACTGAACAGGGTCTACCACAGGCCCGAGCGAAACCCCTCAGCAACAAAGGCGTCCCCTTGAAGCCAATCCTGGCTTTGATACCAAATGTAGGTTTTAACCCTGTACAAAAATTACCTGCATACAAATTCTAAATCACAGGAAAAATAAAAATGCGAGAGCATAACACATAAAACACATATACACAGAGATTTCCCACTGGATCTCAGAACCGAGACTACCAGCTTGATTTTTCATTATGTTCCTTTCAATGTTACAATACATATTTATACATGTCGAAGCATCCAATACCATGGAACGAAAAACCATCACGTCCAATACCATGGACCAAAAAACCATCGATCCAATACCATGGACCGAAAACCATCGCGTCCAAAAAACATGTGCGAAAATCATGCACAAAACCATAGGTGGTCCGCCCAACCTAACATAGGGTCCAAAACCAAAATTTTCCAGGGCGCTGCCCCGGACCCCATAAAGTGGGGTTACGGGTATCCCTCAAACCCCCTGTTAACTATGTGGAAAGAATATAACACAACCCAACAGATATGGTGCTTTCTTCGATGGAGGAAAATTCATCTTTTGATGCAGCCATATGGTTCGATGCACCTGAATCAAGGATCCAAGCTAATGGAGTTGATGTGACAGCCATTAAAGCATGACCATCTCGTGCTCTCCCTCTCCCATCTCCGGTGCTATTATCATACTTCTTCTTTGCATTCTCCGTCACAATGAGATTGTGTTGCTGCAATTTGTTAGCCATCTTATCGATTGTTTTGTTCATACAATTTTCTTTGGGATGAAAAACTTTGGAATAGTAGTTGCAAAGTTTTATTTCCTTCTTCTTCTTACCCTTAGGAAAAGAAGAGCTCTCTGAAGATTGTACGGGTATCTCCTTCTTCAATTCATTAAATTTACCCTTCCCTTTTTGCTTGTCTCTTCCACTGCTCTTTGGAGTATCAGTAGTCGCAAGTGCTTGGTTCTTTGAACACTTGATGACACCCATTTGGACTAACTTAGCTTTCTCTTGAGTCAATGCTACAATGAAGTCATTCAATGGGGGAATTTTCCATTTTTCTTGAGTCAATTTAGATTCTTGAAAAGACAATACAAATACGGAATATTCAAGGCCTAATTTCGAGAGAATCGAAAGGATGAGTTGATCTTCCTCTTTCTTGACTCCACATGCATCAAGTTCAATGAGGAGGGATTTAAACATGGTGAATTATTCTTGCAGGTTGCTGAAATGAGTTGGACTGGGGGATATGAGTTCATTCTCCAATTGATGCACTCTCATTTCATCCTGCTTGTCGAATAGTCCTTCCAATGTGGTCCAGACTGCATCAGGAGTAGTGGCTCTGCTGACATGAAAGAGTAGTTATCTAGAAATTTATAGGCATATCAACCCAATTTCTTCATCTAATTTATTGAATTACTTGATATTCTTCACTGCAGAAGTCGATTAAGTCTTTGTTCCCATTTTTACCTTGTAAATGCCTTTGCTTCAGAGGAGCAGACTAATCTCTGTCTTCCATTCAAAGTAATTGAAAGGATCTAGAACAAGTTTTTTGGGCTGAGAGACCATTACCACTTTCTGCGCCTCATGATGATATACACCTGCAAATAAAACCATGTATAATCCACTAGATTCCAACTAGCTCTAATACGATGTATAATTCCTGTAGAAACTTTGATAGATCTAGAATTCTAGTTAAATTAAACAAAAGTAATTTGTTGATATTCAAGAGAGGAGAGAAAGAATTTGCTCCATAAAATAAATGTATTAAATTAATGAAAAATAGTAATACATGAGAAACCAAACCTCTAATCCCAAAGGGAGGTGGTTATATAGAAGTTGCTGAATCTAGAAAACTAGGAAAAAAACTAGTAAAAAACTAGAAAAGGCTAAGAAAAGCTAAGGGAGGCCTAAAATAGAAACAATGACTCAAGACAACCTATGCCAACTATCAGCCATGAGGAAATCATGAGGAGGGGCACATTTCCCAAGGAAGGCAACTTTAAAACATGGTAAAATGGTTTGGGGGACCAAATCCGTTGATTTAAGGGGAATCTTCATGTGGGGCACCAATCCTCAAATAACTCAAGCGGATGAGGTGTGGTTAGGTGTGAACATGCACTTAGATGTCTAAATGGTTTAGGAAAGTGGTTGGACCAATATTTCCATAATATTAAGCCTTTAAAGGCAAAAAAAGGGAAAGTTGGTCCACCGAGATAGTTTACCAAAAACCGAGTGCGAACATGATTTTTAGTGCATGTATCTAAGTCAAGGATACTTAGGCTAAAAAATAAATGTAGATGTTAGGATTATATTCCAACAAATGGGAGCTATGTTTTGAAGGCTTGTTTCTTTATGTTTATATTTCTTTTCACTCATTAATTTTTGTAGCTGATATATTTACTATGTATGAGTGAAAAATACATGTATATTAGCCTTTTGGCATCATTTATTGACCATTGCTTCAGCCATGTATAAAGGTGACTTGAGATATGGACCTGCCATGTATGAGCTATTATATCTGATTATTACAACCATGTATTTTTAGTGTTTCATCATATTATGTTGGTAGAGGGACCAGTCATTAGTGGTTTGAGTCATCATGGTGATAGGCATGTTTTGGAGGAGTATCATGAGTTTATTTTTGAAACTGCATGTATGGGCTAATGACATTGTAAAAACCATGTTATACTATGTTTTAGATTCATTGGTCGAGAGGAGATGATGATAGAAGCAAATTAGTTCATTGTAAAATTCATGTAAAATGATCATGAAGTTATGTACTTGTATTGTATGTATCATTGGGTCATCCAATCATGGGTCATGAGGTCATGATATGGTCATATGAGAGTCATATATGAGGTTATATGGCATTTCTATAGCCATATATTTACCAATTTATTAGTCATTTGAGTCATGGTCATGTGGATTCTATGTCCATATGGTTCTTCTATTTGTGGCAAAGAAGCATTGTTTGCAATGGAAGTGTTTCATTCCAAGATGGAGATGATGTTAGAGATGGAACCTCTTCAGGGGGAGCGTTATTTTATCTTTTTTACTTTAACCATACATTGTTGGCATCATGGTTTGCTTGGAAGTGTTCATGGTTTACCTCATGCTATGATATGATAGTTGGGGTTTTTGGCCTCATGTTATGTTGAGAGATCTGTGGTAGTTATTGTTATGTGGTTTCTATCGAGAGTGATGGGTTGATTCTCATGTGCATATTTTTGGATATACTATATGTTTCTCATGGTTTCTATTATGGTGTTATTCATTGATTTTTGTTATGGTTTCCTCATGTGCATATTTCCTTATGTTGGCATATTGCTGTTGATGCTAGAAGTTGATTCGTTGGTATGTTGCTTATTACATGTTTCTTGTTGTTACTGATGTGAGAGGCATGGATGTTGGTTGACATGGATTATTTCTTAGCCATGTAGAGATCAGTTGCTCTAGTGTGTTTGCTTTAATTCTTACTACCTATTCAGATGGAGTTGATCCTTTTCCATCGATGTCAAAGGGGGAGTGATAGAGGATGTTGGTCTGGAGTTTGTGTGTGGTTGCCAAAGGGCATGATTTTTGGCATTATGGTGTGCATGGTTTTAGCTAGATGATATTGGAATTGGTTCATGATTCCAACTAGCTCATGTTGGCATTGATGTCAACCCTCTGTAGACTAGATGATGTTTGGATGCATTCCTTGTAGCATGGTTGCAGCTGGTTAAGTTGACATTGAGATGATGATGTTGGCATTGATGTTAGCCCTTGATGTCAGCCTTTTGATGGTGTTGCACATGTGTTACAGGTTTATTCATAGGTATTGTAGCATGCAGAGATGTTTGTGGAGTAGGGGACTTGTTGGCTCTCTTGCCAACTCTTGTTTGTTGGCCTGTAAGTCAACTTTGGTAGTGGAACTTGGAAGTCTTATTTTATCCTTTTGCAAAGGTGTTACTAGATATGATAGAGGTTTGGAGGCATGTACAGGAGCTGGAGAAGGTGAACAAACAAGTGACAGAGGTTTTGGGTTGAGGTTTGATGTTTTTACTTAGGGTTTTCCCCAACCACTGGCATGCAAGTCTATGGGAGTGCTTGAAAGGATCCAACCACTCACATACAAGCTCATCCATTTAGTTTCAGTCAATATTAGCTAGATTTGTACATATGGTTGAGTTTTTTCACGAAAAATATTTCGTATTCCTCGTGGACATCGAGTGTAATTCGACTTGGAAATTCTTGGAGGATTCTAGATTAATTTGTAAAGATTGGGAATGGTTTGAAAATGTCCTCCATTGATGTTAACACCTTTAGTGCACAAATAGTGGGGATAGTGGATTGTTTTCGTCAAATTTGTGCACCTTTGATCCCATGCCTAAGGTGAATTTCACCCAACACATTTTAAATACATCAGTTTAGAGTTGAGTGTTGGTTAGTTGAGTGTGAGAGTAAATGAGTGAATGCTACATAGAGAAGGAATTCTTTAGAATTAGTTGAGAGTATAGAACCTTTAGTGTATGAGTGCAAATTGTTGCATAGTGAGCATATCTTAAGCATGCTTAAAAATAGATCATATTTGAGTATGTTATAGTAGAGTTTTGTTTAGAGGATTGGAGCAGAGATTATGTTGTTGGATGGCCATAGTATTACAATTTTGATGCATGTATCTGAGCCACAATTTTTCTTGTGTTGAGAGCATGTTTGAGGTGGTATTTTGTTTGGTTTATTGATAGTGTCTTGCTATTGAGACTTGGATTGTAGAGTTGAATTCTTGTTAAGCAAAGCGTCTTGGATAGTATTTGAAAATAGATGAAATGAGGTCCACATGGTGTTGAGGAGAAGTTACTTCTTGAGAGTGGAGCAGTGATTTTGAAGCTTCAACAAAAGAAACAATTTCTCCATCCAATCGGAGTTGGATAGTCCAATCAATGTTGGGAAAGGATCATTGATCATGGTGATCTTCAGCGGATGGTTGTCCATAGATCCATGTGAGAAGAGAGTCTTTTGAGATTATCAATAGAATCGAGTCTCCTAGATGATTGGTATTGGCCTATTGTGTATGAGGTCGAGTCTCCAGGCTAATCAGAGACAATTGTTTATGTAAAAGACAAATTTCTTGACATAATAGAGATTTAGAGTAGAGTAGCAACAACAAGGGTGGTTTTTCTCCCGGAAGGGTTTCCACCATAAATATTGTGTCTCATGCGTCATGATGTGATTGTGTGTGTTGGTTATGGTTTTTAGTTTATGCTTATATGGTGCACATGCTATAATTTTTATTAGATGTTGGTTAACATATGTGTGATTCAGCAAGTGAAGTTTAAATTGGTAAAAATTGTATATAGATCACACTACTGATTCACCCCCCTCCATCTCAGCAGTGCTTTCCAACATCTCATAAAGGAGTTATATATATTTTTTGATACCCACATATGTTACGTTATGCACCATTATTGCTTGTAATTTTCTCTTTGCATTTAATTATGTAGGGGCTATTTTCATCCACAAAACCTTTTGATTCGACCAAATAAATTTTGGAAGGATGATAAATGTTTACTCATACCCAATAATAAATTAGTGAAGGGGTATAAGGAGATTAGGGTTTTGAAGGAACCAAATCTAGATATAGCAAATCATTTGACAAATCCCTTGGAAGGGATTGAAATCTAGTCTTGTCTAAAGGTTTCAAGTGCAAGTAAGGTAACCAATTTTAGAGGATATTTTGGTGGAGATGGGGAAAGAAAAGATATACATTTCAACTCTTCAAGTTTAGGAAAAAGTACTCAATATTAGTCCAAGTAATAGTAGAGTTTAGATTTAGGGCATGTTCTTGTGTTTGGAAAACTGGTTGACACAATTCCTTTGGAAACATCTAGTAGAGGAGGTCAATTTATTAGTAATATTTAG
Source organism: Pinus taeda (assembly GCA_000404065.3). Taxonomy (NCBI): domain Eukaryota; kingdom Viridiplantae; phylum Streptophyta; class Pinopsida; order Pinales; family Pinaceae; genus Pinus; species Pinus taeda. The sequence goes on along the minus strand of APFE030300984.1, from coordinate 400,956 downwards.
GGTTTTATAGAATTCAATAGTTTTACACTGTTTGTAGGAGGTTTGGCATTCAATAGAAGAATTCAGAGGTCTAGCCTATGGTCACTGATGAAAGTGATCAAACAAGTGGATGAAGAAAGGGAAATGTACAAAAAAAAGGAAACATATTAAGAAAAATTTTCATTAGTAAAGATGAATCTAGGGGATGATATTAAGATGCATGAAGTTGTGTTAATGGCATAAATGGTTTTGGTAGGCAATGTAAGGGAAGATGGTTTGGTGATAACAGTTTAAAGGTTTGGATGATTAGTAATTGGCTTTTGGTTCTAGGTTATATCCTATCAAGTTTCATTTTGATGAGGGGTTGTTTTGCAATGATCCTAAAAAATGTTGACCAAGCCCAAAAATTATTTTAGGGAGTGTGGTGGCAAGATTCAACACCAATAGTCCTTAAATGTTGGAATCATCTATTTGATACTCAAGAGGATAGTTGAAACAAAATATGTTTGGGTTTGTCTTCTTGGTTTACTAATCGAGTTTTGGTCACTTGAAATATTTTAGGCTATCTAAAAAAAATTGGGGAAATTTTTTATGGAAAAAATATATTTTCAAGATTCGAGATTGATGGTAATGACTAGAATTTTATTATCCCTAGATACAAGGGGGACTTTAGCAAGAGAATTAGAAATGAAAAAAGGGTTTCTGGGAGTATCTCCAAAATTAATAATGAAGGTATCCTATTAGAGTCGGTCTGGTCAATCCTCCGTCAGAGATTAAAACTCTTTATGCATTTCATTTTTAGGTGTATCGCTCCATTCACCCAGCTGCATTTCACTAGGGGCATGCCATAATCTGGTGGAGAAGGTCATGCTAGTCATCCCCCCTCATGTCTGGCTCTTGCTGGCTCAGGTCGTTTGTCAATAATCATCGAAGTCCATGACAGTCAAGGTCTGGTCGTTGAAAGGACAAAAGTCATTTTCGATGTTTAGGTCTAGGGATTCATCAATTTGATCTTTGAACATGTACAGTAAATCCATGCAGGCTAGAGTGAGGCCCTTACACAGTTATGATTCAGAGAGCTTCATCGTTATGTGGATAGACTTCGACTCTTCTTCAAAACTTTGTTTTGAAGAAAAGTCAAACAGTGTCATTTATGACAAAATTTTCGAAAAAGTCGTCAGTTGATTTCTTCAGATGCAGTCACGGTTTCCGTGGCCGAATGTCCTGTCGTGAAATCCTTGCAAAGAGTGCCGAAAATTTCATCATTTGAGCTAAAATTTCAAAGGGAAAGTGAAAATTAGTGTGTTTTAAAGTCAGTGAGAAAGTGTCAAAACACAACATTAGAAAATTGGGTTTTCAAGGAAGCAAAAATTTAACCCATCACTTCCAAGGCTATATATATAAGTTTTCATCAAAATCAAAGGCATTGTGCTAATCCAAGCCTTAGAGAAACGTTGCAAAGGGTGTGAGTGTGCATCGTGCGTGTTTGAGTGAGTTGGAGGCAGTTTAAGGGAGCGCAACGCATATACTCAAGGGCTCGGTGCACACAGAGCCTGCCTGCAGTTCAAATTTTCCACAGGCGCAACGCATACCCAAGGCAAGGCACACTCGGTTTTGCGCACGACGCACATGGACCAAAGGCTGAAACAAGTCCAAATCACCTCCAAATTTTGGTGAATACTATCAAATTGAAAGGTAGGCTCTTTGACATCATTTGTTCATCAAGTTTTATCAATGATATGATGGTTTATACCGATGTTTGAATGCAACCAAATGCATAAAATCAACCATAAGAAATCACCAAAAACCATGATGGCTAAGGTTGCTAAAGTGTGTTGTTAGTGCCAACGTTTCATTCCACCCATCATTTTCCTCACACCTACCATTTTTCTCATCCTTCCTTTCTCATTTTTCCTAAAATCCCTGCCCTAAACTACTACCAAACTCTCTCCCCTATCCCTCCACTATTTGGTCAATATGACACCCCAAACCCTACCTTGTTAAAACCTCAAACCCTACCCTATCAAAATACCCAAACTCCTCCCATATCCCTAAACGAATTTCTCCCTATAACCCTTATTCCCATTACATTACTCCCTTCCTAATATCCCTGTTTCATTGTTCCCCTTGGTGACAGATATCACAAAGGCACCTAGCCTCACATCATCATTAAAGGGCAGCCTAATCGTAGTACACACTGCAGTCATGACATCACAACATTCATCAGAGTATGATATGGAGACACAAAGTGACTCATCCTCAGAAGAGCAGGCTCCTAGGAGACATCACAAGAGTGGCAAACGTGTCAGGGATGAGCCCACAACCCTCACTGAATTCCATGCATGCCCTCTTGCTATGTCATGTTTCCAACACCTAGCATATTTTAAATTTTGTCAAAGGGTGGCAAATGTTAAGCTTCATCATGAGTTGGCCCATCTATTTGTGCTTCATCTACATGGAGGTCAGTCTATCTTGGCCAGGGTCACTTTCACATTGACACTTGAAACTATATCAGTGGCAATAGGTATACCAAATGTTGGAGAATAGTGGCATAAGAAGAAGAAGGTGGATAGGCAACATTATGAGCCTTACATCAAGGCCAGATTCTTGAGTCAGCTCACAAGAGTCTTTCCCTTCAGATACTTGAAAGATGAGTATGCTCCACTCATGAAATTGATCATGAAATACTTGAGCTATGAGGGGAGGTTCTCTCAACTATATGTCTATCACATCAGGTTGTTCATGCACTTTACCAGGGTGAGGATGATGAACCTCCCATTTTTCATATGCAAGAACATAGAGAGGATGAACATCTTCATGCTGCATAAGACCCCTCAGCAGTAGCTTAACAGTGTGTATCACTTTGCTCTTATCCGGATTTTGGTGGATCATCAGTTTGGATTGCAGGGCATTGCTTGGGAGGACGTAATCTCCCATGACCTCTTCAGCACATCACAGGTACTAACAAAGCCAAAGCAGGAGATAGGTGGTCCTTCTCATCAGTATGAGCACCATGAAACCATGACTATGGCAGTATTTGTGACATATCAGAGAGGCAGTAGGCACTTGTTTGTAGCAGCAAAGCGAGTGTTATCTCCACCCGGGGTGGAAGGGGCCTCACTTCCGGCATCAATGACACAGGTACAGGACAAGGGCAAGAGGCTTGTACATGATGAGGGGCCATCAGGTGAACAGGAGGCCTAGCATAGTGCCTCTTGGAGAACTTCTAGCCCAAAATTCGAGAAATTTGGGACAATTTTGGTCACGTGGAAACTTTTTGGTCACAAACACAGGTTTTTTATCCCTATGCGCCGCACCACTGGCGCGACGCGTAGGATCGGGAGCTCCGAACTGCAAATGGCTTGCATTTTTGGATTCAGCATGCAAAATCATGACTACTGGCACTTGGGAAAGAAATTTGAGCATAATTTGAGTCTCCAGGAGGTCAAAAAGACCCAGAAAATGGCCTCACTGCCGCTATTTTGAAACAGAGGAAGCAGCCTTGGAAGAATGAAGATTTGGAGGGGAAAATGAGCTCTAAATTCAAAAATTCCACTTGGGTTGGAAAGTAGATGGGATAGGCTTTCCAACAAGCAGACTTGGGCACATTTTGGACTCCTATAAGTGCCTCAAGACTGGCCCCAAAGTGGCGCAGTGCATATAGGAAAAAAGGCCTAATTTACCTCTATTTCACGAAATTTCGATTCACGACTTCTCCAAAGTGGGCCCGCTCAGCTACACTTCACTTTTTTAGCACCTAAGGTGGCATTTAAAGTATTTTAACTCCATATTTTCTTCTATCCAAGTGGCAAAGGAAGGCAAACAGTCACCCAAGCCATTTGTCATGTTTGTAGCGCTGCACCTGTAGCTAATGTTTGCCTCTCCACCTCCTTTTTGTAATGATTCGAGTAACTCCCTGACCCTTGGGAGTTCTATCTCTTCATGGAACATTCTATATATTTTATGCACACTATTTGCAAAATGTTGGTTGGCTTGTAACTTCTGGGAGATTGTGGGAAAGAAACTCAATTTCTTCATTGTATATTTTTACAGAGGATTAATGAAAGGAAGCGGCTCTGTTTCATGAGATTCATGTGGTTGTGAGTGTAGAAAATGTGTCTCTTATGTTTCATATGTATCTTGTTATATTTCATAGTTCATTTCATTTTCATTTCCAGTGAAATTTTCTATGTTAGATAAGGTAGAATTCAATTTTATTGCTCTGCCTGTGGCAAAATTCCATGTTCAGTGTTCTTTCTTCTGTTGAAAAAGATTCATGTACTAATGCCCTTTTCACTCTCCTAAGAAATCTCTCCATTCCGCGTCGTTTCAAACTAAATTTCTGGACTCCCTGCCTATCTTGCCTCACAATGTAATCTGTGCCTCTGTATTAACTTCTCTGTTCATGACGGTCCATTGGTCCCATACCATCCCAGAAACACAGTCATTCATAAAAATCACTTCCTGTATCCATATTCACTTACTAGCCTAAGATAAATATTTCACTGTAAGTCATCTTAGGCTATTTCATTTATCTACTCACTGAGTGCGACTCTGAGAGAGCCCTCTCCTATTCTGGTAGGGCTAGCTACTAGACTGAGCGTGGTTTATGGTTACCCTAAATTTTGCCTTCTTTCAGCCTAAGGCGGATTTAGGTGCTAACATAGTGACGACCATACTGGGGAAGCAATCAATCCCCTTGCTTCTCAATAATTCTAAGCTTCCGGATGATAATTTTAGGATTTGATAGGCTGAGTAAAGTTGGTTGTGTCCTTTGATCTTTCTCAATAGCACGCTGGCTTCTAAAAGATACACCAGAGCTGATCCAGATCCCGACCCTCTGGACGTCTACGAAAATCCCAATTTGATTTCAAGAATTCATCGTCAAGAAAGCTCTATATCGCCCGTGTTCAAATCCCATTCATGCCTGGAAATTTTTTAGTATATTGAAGAGCTAGAGTTTGATGAGCAGTTTGAATTATCGTTGTTCGGAACCAAATCCGAAAGGGTGGTTGACTCTACTATCCACAATCCACAGTTTGTTGTAGACTTGGAGATGGGAAGGGCTGACCGGTCGATTGATAACTACATAGTAGCTCAGCTTCAAACTCCAATTGCTAGCCCCTTACAAACTGCGCACACTCCTCCAACACCTCCGAGGAAAAATCCACCAAGAGTGATGGTTGCCTGTTTTGCACCTCTTGTTTTTCCTCAAGTTTTAGATGATATGCCCGCAGATTACCAAAGCAAAATCCCATTTTTTGATTGCACTCATAACGGCATTACTGCTCAGCAACATGTGGATAGAATCGTAGACTTCTATGAACTTCATGAGATCGATGCGGAGAATGTGGCAACGAGACTTTTTGTATAAACATTTGCAGGTGAAGTGAGGAAATGGTTCAGAGGTTTGCCGACTGCTCGTATCACTACCTTGGGTGACCTACAAAGACAATTTTTAAACCGCTGGGAAGTGAAAAGGAATCCTCTTCAAATTCTGGCCAAATATGAACAAATCAAAAGAAACATTGGTGAGTCGATCCAAGACTATTGCATTAGATTCAATTCAGTTTATAACGAAATTCCAGATCATCTAAGGCCACCTGTGGGACTAGCCATGGTGAAGTTCCCAGATGGTTTTGATGCTGACATGGCTTATCAATTGAGAGAAAGAGAACCAGCCACAATGGAAGACATGCCGAAGATAGCGGTCAGCGTGAAGCAAATCTGCTGGACCAAGAGAGCTAGAGCAAAGGCAGAGAAGAAGGTCACTGCAAAGGAAGAATCTTCCTCGGTAGATCAACTACTTCGGAAGGTAGAGCAGATGATTGAAAGAGTGAAACTTGACAAACCGGAGCCACAAGTTAGAAATCCTAACTTCCGTGGTCAGCAACAACCATAATATAGAATAAGACACAGAGATCAGCGAGCCCAAGAGCAGACTGCACAATAGCCAGTACAGACACCTTTGAAGCAAAATTTTTTGCATGGACTAGAATAAGATGAGGATGGGAATGTAATAGGTGAAGAAAACCACCTCTTTACCACTAATGGTTTGCCTATTTATCTCACTGAGGAGGAGGAGTATGCAGAGAGTTCAGCTGTACACAAAGACGTAGATTCATTCTAGTAAGCGACACCGTCTTGGAGGAAGAATCAGATGAACACCAAAGAGGCTATATGAATGCTTTGTCCACCCAATAGTAGTGATATTCACTTAGAAACAAAGATGTGCCGGTCAAACCAATTCAAAAAAGGAAGGAGGTTGAGGCATCAAAGAATGATTCAGTAGTTACACAAAGGAAAGGAAAGGAGGCGGTTGATCCGGAGAGTAGAAAATCACCATCAGCAGAACAATCGCATCAGCAAGTTCCATCGAAAGAAAAGGAAAGGAAAGAAATCCTAGTCAAAGAGGTAGAAAAGATTCCCTCTTTCAATTTAGAGAATGAGATTTCTAAATTGAAGGTATCCATCCCCTTGACTGAAATAATGAAAAACAACAGTTATAGAGGACAAGTATCTAAAATGTTTAATTTGGACCCAATGTCCGACGTGGTGAATGTCGAAGATGATCAACCTGAGATGATTTTTGGGCCAACATCGAATGGTGAGTCTCCTGATAGTGATGTGCCACCCTTCTATATCAGTTTAAGATTGCATGATTTTGTGTTACATAACGCCATGTTCGATTCCGGAGCTTCTCACAATCTCATGCCCAAGGCTATCATGGATAAGCTTGGTCTGGACATCACCCGACAATATCATGATCTCTATTTGTTTGATTCCAACAGAGTAAGATGTATAGGTCTCATCAAAGACTTGGTTGTGAGTTTGGATCACTCCCAATGAAGAATGTTTTGATGGATGTTGTTGTAGCAGATATTCCTCCCAGGTTTGGCATGCTTCTTTCCAGGTCTTGGGTAGCGAAATTGAAAGGGACACTACAACTAGATTTCTCCTATGCAACAATTCCAGTGTTTGGACAAATGAGGAAATTGTATCGGGAATAAAAAATGAAATACATGATCACAAGCAAGGAGAAACCAATAAATCATCCAATTAATTATGTACGTACAGATTTAGAGTCTTTTGTTTTGTATTCAGATAGTTTCAATTATATAGATAGTCAGTTAGTAGAAGCAGATGATATTCTGGAAATAACAGAAAATTTTAGAGGAGTTCTAAAGAAAGAAGAACAAGAACAGGAGAACACCGTTGGGCAATCAGTTGAAAATAATGGACAGCAAGTAGACAAAGCACAACAAACAGATTTCCAACACTTGCAAGAGGAGGAAGAAGGTTTGTGGACCATGGATTTCGATGGAGCAGTGGGAAATGATGGCGCTGGAATTGGAATTTGGGTATGCAATCCCTTCTCTACCCCAAACAAAGTCCCTAGTAAGGTGCAGGTATGCTCTTACAAGTTGGCTTTTGAGTGTTTAAATAATGAAGCTGAGTATGAAGCTCTGATTTCTGGTCTAAAGATTCTAAGAAAGCTGAATGCTAAGAGGATTTCAGTATATGGCGACTCTGAATTGGTTATCAAGTAGGTCAGAGGCAAATATCAAGCAAAGCATCCTAGGATGTGGGCTCACCGTAATGCAGTTCTAGACATCCTAAAATTATTTTCAAAATACACCTTGACATGTGTGCCTCGTATACAAAATAGTGTTGCGGATGCTCTTGCCAAGGCAGCGAGTAGTTTGAAGATCCCAATGAACTCTAGTAATAAATTTGAAATCCATGTCAAGCATCGTCCAACCATTCCAGACAATCAGAGACATTGGCAAGTGTTCCAAGATGATGAGGAGATTGACGATTTTCTGCAAAACAAAGGCAAGTTCAAAGAGACTTCAGTTGACGTAGAAAATGATGATGGTAAAGGTAATGGTACAGATGAGGTGTAGATCAATGAAATGGACATGTTTCAGCTAAAGAATAACGTTATTCCTAAAGGATTGATACCTCTAGAAGAACATTTTGATCAAGATGATGTAGCCCGCAAGCCAACATTGCAGCCAACAGAGAAGGGAGTGGAAGAGGTCAACATCGGAACAACTATTGATCCTAAATTGGTAAAATTGTCCAAAGCATTGCCACCAAAGATCAAGGACAAATATATCAGTTTGATGTCTTCATTTGCAGATGTGTTTTCTTGGGACTATTCTAACTTAAAGACATATCATACTAATATAATTCAACACACTATACCCATCAAGCCCAATCAAAAACCATTCAGACAAAAGTTAAGAAGGCTAAATCCAAAGTTGCTGCCATCTATTAAAAAGGAGATCAATAGGTTGTACAAACCAGGGATCATTGTGCCAATCAGATTTTCGGATTGGATCTCTAACTTGGTGCCTGTACAGAAGAAGACAGGTGAGATTCACTTATGCATTGATTTCAGAAATCTCAACAAAGTTTCATTGAAGGACAACTATCCACTGCCCAAAATGGACCATATACTTCAGCGAGTAGTGGGAGCATCTCGTATGTCACTGCTTGATGGTTATTCCAGATATAACCAAGTTTTTGTCCATAAAGATGACCGAGACAAGACAAAATTCACCACTCCATGGGGAACCTTTCATTACGCTAAAATGCCTTTCGGTTTGAAAAACGCAGGTGCCACATTTTAGCGGGCAATGGACTTGGCTTTTGCAAATGAGAAGGATGTCTTCTTGGTGGTGTACCTGGATGACTTGACGGTGTTTTGCAAATCTGATGAAGAGCACATGTACTATCTTAAAATGGTCTTCCAAAAGTGCAAAAAATATGGCTTGTCGCTGAATCCAAAGAAGAGCTTGTTCGCCATGGAGGAAGGCAAACTACTCGGGTACATTATCTCAAAAGATGGCATTCATATTGACCCAGCATGTGTGTAAGCAATTCACCAAATCGATCTGCCCCAAAATAAAAAAGAGATACAATCATTCAATGGTAAGATGAATTTTCTACGCCGCTTTGTACCTAATCTTGATGAACACTTAAGAGAGTTGAAACATGCTTAAGAAGGACAACAAAGTGAAATGGACAGAAGAGGCTGTAAAATCTTTCAATTTGGTCAAATTGGCTCTTTCTTTAGCTCCAGTTCTAGTCAACCTAGACTACACTCAGGATTTCATATTATTTTCATTTGCTTCGGAGCATACTATGGCAGTTGTCTTATTGCAAAAAGGTGATTATCATGAAAGACCCATTGCATTCTTCAGCAGAGCCATAAGAGATACAACCTTAAAGTACAACATCATTGAGAAGCAAGCCCTTGCACTTATGAAGGCACTGAAAGATTTCCCGGTATATATCCTACATTCTCATATTTTGGCCTATGTTTGTAATGTTGCTGTCAAAGATCTTTTAGTGCAGTCCGATCTGGAAGGAAGACAAGGCAAGTGGATTGTATCCTTGCTGGAATATGATGTGGAAATAAAGCCCACAAAGCTGGTTAAAGGATAGGGATTGGCAAAGCTAATGGCCGAATCAAACTTGCATACCTTGGACATAAATCTGATCACTGTCTTGTCCGATGAGAATGAGGAAGGATCTTCAATTCAGGTATCTGAAATGTTTTCTCTTTCTCCATGGTATTCAGATATCATATATGTGCTTAAAAATTTGTCACCATCGCCCGACATGACTAGAAACAAAGCGAGAAGACTCAATTTGAAGGCTACCAAGTTTTGCATTCTAAATTCAACACTGTATTGGAAATATCCCGGTGGCGTTTTGTTAAATTGTTTGGTGGAAGAGGAAGCAAAGAAGGTCATCGAGGACTGCCACCAAGGAGACTGCAGTGGTCACCTTTCTTGGAAGTCAACAACAAACATAAGATGCATATAAGATGGTCAAGCGCTATCATAGGTGTCAGATTTTTGAAGGAAAGTAGAAGTTACAGCATTTACCACTTAAGACCATTGATGTGAGTGCCCCTTTCCAGCAATGGGGGTTGGATTTCATTGGTGAAATTCATCCCTCTTCTTCCGGTCAGCATAGATGGATCCTCACAGTGACAGATTATTTCACGAAATGGATTGAGTCAATTCCCACCATACAAGCTACAGATGCGGTAATCATTTCATTCCTTGAAAAGAACATCTTGTCTCGCTTTGGTTGTCCGAATAAGCTAATCACTGATAACGCAATAGCTTTCAAATAAAAAAGGATGGTAGAGTTTTTTCATAAATATCACATCATTTTGGGTCACTCAACTGCCTATCATCCGCAAGGCAAAGGATTGGCAGAGTATTCGAACAAATAATTGGTCAACATCATCAAGAAGCTGCTAGAAATAAACAAGAAGAGCTAGCATAAGAGGTTGGTCAATGCACTTTGGGCAGATCAGGTCAGCCATAAGTAATCCATAGGTACATCACCATTTGAGCTTGTTTATGGATTTGATACAGTATTTCCTATCTCTCTCACTGTCCTGGTAGTCAAACTTCTTCAGGAGGCTGGTAGTGACGAAGATCCCATGCAGAGAAGGTTGAATCAAATGGTCCACTTGCAGCAAACCAGAGAAGAAGTTCTCAAGAACACATCCAAATTGCAGGAGAAAATCAAGAAAATTTATGACAAAAAAGCAAAGGTGGACAAATTTCAAGTGGATGATGTGGTGCTGAAGTGGGATGCAAGGAATGAGGAGAAAGGCAAGCATGGTAAGTTCGAGAATCTCTGGAAAGGTCCTTTGAAGGTTGCAGCATATCGGGGTCAGAATGCCTTTCTTCTTAAGGAAATGAACGGGGAAGATTATCCAGGAGGGCTGATCAATGGTCGGCTGCTCAAGCGGTACCGTTTCTGAGTTATTAACACTGCTTCCACTGTCATTGTAAATACCATTTTATTTCAGTTTTGTTAGAGTTTGTCAAGTTAGTCTTTAAGTCATGTCAATGTCAAATTTGAGTCAGTTTTTTGGTCATTTCAGTTTCATAAATGAGTCAGAGTCCTGTGCTATTTGTCGAAATGATGACTACATAACCCAATGGATGAAGGCACTGTCTAGCTCTTCCAGAGATATACTGCTCTTGGCACCTCTAAGGAGCTACCATCCCCCATTGGAGCCAATGTTAGAGTCCGTCTGGTCAGTCCTCTGTCAGAGATCAAAACTCTTTATGCATTTCATTTTTAGGTGTCCCGCTCCATCCACCCAGCTGAATTCCGCTAGGGGCATGTTGTAATCTGATGGAGAAGGCCATGCTAGTCATTCCCCTCATGTCTGGCTCCTGCTGGCTCAGGTCTTTTGTCAATGATCACTAAAGTCCATAACAGTCAAGGTCTGGTCCTTTAAAGGACCAAAAGGTCATTTTCAATGTTTAGGTCTAGGGATTCATCAATTTGGCCTTTAAACATATTTAATAAAGCCATGCAGGCCAGATTGAGGCCCTTACATAGTTATGATTCGGAGAGCTTCATCATCATGTGGATAGACTTAGACTGTTCTTCAAAACCCTATTTTGAAGAAAAGTCAAACAGTGTCATTTGTGATAAAATTTTCAAAAAAGTCGTCAGTTGATTTCTTTAGGTGCAGGCATGGTTTCCATGGCCAAATGTCATGTCGTGCAATCCCTGCATAGAGTGCCAAAAATTTCATCATTTGAGCTAAAATTTCAAAGGAAAAGTGAAAATCAGTGTGTTTTAAAGTCAGTGAAAAAGTGTCAAAACATAACATTAGAAAAATGGGTTTTTGAGGAAGAAAAAATTTAACCCATCACTTCCAAAGCTTTATATACAAGTTTTCATCAAAATCAAAGTCATTGTGCTAATCCAAGCCTTAGAGAAACGTTGCAAAGGGTTTGAGTGTGCATCGTGCGTGTTTGAGTGAGTTGGAGGCAGTTTCAAGGAGCGTGGTGCATATCCACAGGGGCGCAGCGCACACAGAGGGCGCGGTGCACATAGAGCCAGCCCTCAGTTCAAGTTTTCAACGGGCGCAATGCACACCCAAGGCGCGATGTACTGGGTTTTGTGCGTGGTGCGCACAGACCAAGGGCCGAAATAGTGCCAAATCACTTCAAATTTTTGTGAAGCCCATCAAATTGAAAGGTAGGCTCTATGACATGACTTGTTCATCAAATTTTATAAATGATATGGTGGTTTATGGTGATGTTTGAATGCAACCAAACTCATAAAATCAACCATAAGAAATCACCAAAAACCATGATGGCTAGGGTTGTAAAAGTGTCGTGTTAGTGCCAAGGTTCCATTTCACCCATCATTTTTCCCTCACCTACCATTTTTTCCTACCCCCCTTTTTTTCATTTTTCCTATTATCCCTACCCTAAATTACTACCAAACCCTATCCCCTATCCCTCCACCCTTTTATCAACATAACACCCCAAACCCTACCCTATCAAAATACCCAAACCCCCTCCATATCCCTAAACAAACTTTTCCCCATAACCCCTATTCCCATTACATTACTCCTATCCTAATACTCCCTGTTTCATTGTTCCCCTTGGTGACAGATATCACAAAGGCACCCAGCTTCACACCATCATCAAAGGGCAGCCTACGTATAGTACAAATAGTAGTCATAGCTTCACAACATTAATTAGAGTATGAGATGGAGACACAAAGTGACTCATCCTCGGAAGAGCAGGCTCCCAGGAGACATCACAAGAGTGGCAAACATGTCAGGGATGAGCCCACTACCCTCACTGAA
>APFE030300984.1:302466-388297 GCA_000404065.3 Pinus taeda | reverse complement strand
TCCTCGGAAGAGCAGGCTCCCAGGAGACATCACAAGAGTGGCAAACATGTCAGGGATGAGCCCACTACCCTCACTGAATTACAAGCATGCCCTCTTGCCATGTCATGTTTCCAACACCTAGCATGTTTTGAATTTTGTCAAAGGGTAGCAAATGTTAGAGTTCATCATGAGTTGGCCCGTCTATTTGTGCTTCATCTACATGGAGGTCAGTCTATCTTGGTCGGGGTCACTTTCACATTGACACCCGAAACTATATCAGTGGTGACAGACATACCAAATTTTGGATAACAGTGGCATAAGAAGAAGAAGGTGGATAGGAAACACTATGAGCCTTACATCAAGGCCAGATTCTTGAGTCAGCTGACAAGAGTCTTTCCCTTTAGATGCTTGAAAGATGAGTATTCTCCACTCATGAAATTGATCATGAAATACTTCAGCTGTGAGGGGAGGTTCTCTCGACTATATGCCTATCACATCAGGTTGCTCATGCACTTTACTAGGGTGAGGATGATGAAACTCCCATTTTTCATATGCAGGAACATAGAGAGGATGAACACCTTCATGCTGCATAAGACCCCTCAGCAGCAGCTTAACAGTGTCTATCACTTTGCTCTTATCCGGATATTGGTGGATCATAAGTTGGGATTGCAGGGCATTGCTTGGGAGAAATTCATCTCCCGTGACCTCTTCAGCACATCACAGGTACTATCAGAGCCAGAGCAGGAGATAGGTGGTCCTTCTCATTAGTATGAGCACCATGAGACCACGACTATGCCAGTATTCGTGACATATCAGAGAGGCAGTAGGCACTTGTTTGCAGCAACAAAGCGAGTGTTATCCCCACCCGGGGTGGAAGGGGCCTCACTTCCGGCATCAATGACACAGGTACAGGACAAGGGAAAGTGGCTCGTGCATGATGAGGGGCCATCAGGTGAACAGGAGGCCGATTTCATCCTCATTCAGGATGATGAGGCAAAGGCGGAGAATACCAAACTCAAGATGACCATTTAGGAGTAGAACACGGAGATCCAAGACTTGTCACTCAATGTGGAGAGGGCCAGATGGATAATCAAGTATCTGGAGTAGAGGAACAAGTAGCTTGAGGACTAGCATGTGATCATGGATCTGCAAAGCATCCATGAAAATCGATAAGCTGCCCAACAAAGAGAGATCGAGCTCACTACCTTGGAGCAAGAGATCAACAATGATTGTGAGTCCTGGCTAGAGTGGATCAACATACACCTTGAGAGACTGCTAGAGAAGGCTGACAGAGACAAAACCATATTGATGAGGATGGTTTATCATTACAAGGCACGGAACATGAGTGCAAAGACTCGGATAAGGAGCTTGAAGGCCAAATTGAGAAAAGCAACAAAAGAGGCAAAAGAAGAAAAAGAGCAAGATTGGCTTGAAATCTTGGCTGAAATTTTTGTGGCCCAGCACAGTGCCTGTTAGAGAACCTCTAGCCCAAATTTCACGAAATTTGGGACAATTTTGGTCACATTGAAATTTTTTGGTCACAAACATAGGTTTTCTCTCCCTGTGCGTCGTGCCACTGGCGCATCGCGTAGGATTGGGAGCTCCAAATGGGAAATGGCTTTCATTTTTGGGTTTATCATGCAAAATCACGATTATTGGCACTTGCGCAAGAAATTTGAGCATAATTTGAGTCTCCAGGAGGTCAAAAACACCCAAAAAATGGCCTCACTGCCCCTATTTTGACACACAGGAAGCAGTATTGGGAGAATGAAGATTTGGATGGGCAAATGAGCTCCAAATTCAAAAATTCCACTTGGGTTGGAAAGTAGACAAGACAAGATTTCTAACAAGCACACTTGGGCACATTTGTGACCCCTGCAACTGCTTCAAAACTTCCCCCAAAGTGGCACGGCACATATAGAAAATGGCGTGACGCATATAGGAAAAAAGGCCTAATTTACCTCTGTTTCGCGAAATTTCGATTTGCAACTTCCCCAAAGTGGGCCCACTCATATACACTTCACGTTTTCGGCACCTAAGGTGGCATTTAAGGTATTTTCACTCCAAATTGACTTCTATCCAAGTGTCAAAGGAAGGAAAACAGTCACCCAAGCCATTTGTCATGTTTGTAGCACTGCACCTGTAGCTGATGTTTGGCTCTCCACCTCCATTTTGTAATGATTTGAGTAACTCCCCAACCCTTGGGAATTCTATCTCTTCATGGCGCATTCTATATATTGTATGCACACTATTTGCAAAAGGTTGGTTGGCTTGTAACTTCTGGGAGACTGTGGGAAAGAAACTTTGTTTCTTCATTGTATATTTTTACAGAGGATTAATGAAAGGCAACGGCTCTATTTCATGAGATTCATGTGGTCGTGAGTGTAGAAAACGTGTCTCTTATGTTTCATATGTATGTTGTTATGTTTCATAGTTCATTTCATATTCATTTCCAGTGAAATTTTCTAATTTAGATAAGGTAGAATTCAATTTATTGCTCTGCCTATGGGAAAATTTCATGTTCAGTGTTCTTTCTTCTGTTGAAAAGGATTCATGTACTAATGCCCTTTTTAGTCTCCTAAGAAATCTCTCCATTCTGCGTTGTTTCAAACTAAATTGTTGGACTCCTCACATATCTTGCCTCACGAAGTAATCTGTGCCTCTGTATTAACTTCTCTGTTCATCATGGTCCATTGGTCCCATACCATCCCAGAAACACCGTCATTCATAAGAATCAATTCTTGTATACATATTCACTTACTAGCCTAAGATAAATATTTCAATGTAAGTCATCTCAGGCCTTTTCGTTTATCTACTCACTGAGCATGACTCGGAGAGAGCCCTCTCCTGTTCTGGTAGGGCTAGCTACCAGACTGAGCGTGGTTTGTGGTTACCCTGAATTTTGTCTTCTTTTAGCCTAAGGTGGATTTAGGTGCTAACAAAGTCCAAAGGGCGAGTTTGTTGGCATTATGGCACAGGTTTGGCACTATGGCACAATTGTTGTCCTTGATGGCAATGCACTCAGGTGGTAGATCTCAGTTCAAGCTCTCAGAATGGGAGAAAACTTCATATATGAAGGTTCCTTTTAACCAGGTCACGTATATACGCGGTATTGATGATAAAAAGTCGCATATGTGTATACACGCACTCTTATGCACAAAAAAGCGTGTACATGTGGGAAAGATTATTTTTGAGTCCATGGTAATTGGACCTATGGTTTTAGTCCTTGGTATTGTGTTCGAAATATTGAACCCAGGTATTGGGTCCCTAGTATTGGTTATCTATGCTTTTGGGCCATGGTCTGAGTAAGTCCAAGAAGTGTATACATGCAAGTTCAGTAATTCAAAGCAGCGTATACGTAGGTTTGCCTTTATATAGAGGCGTATGCAGACAGGTTCCTCGTCTTGAAGTAGCTTTGAAAATTTATGAAACGTGGTCCCTCGAAGGAAAGAGAAGGTTGTAGCCTTCTGTAGGTCAGCACCTACATTCTAGTACCTCAACTGGTACAAGAGCTGGGGGGGTTGTATCTCCCTTCCAGGAGAAGCTGGAGAATGAGAGAAGGTTGTAGCCTTCTGTAGGTTGCAGCCTGCGTACTGGTATAAGACTGCACTAGTTCAAAAGCATTGTAGAAAGAAGTTTCTAAACTGAAAGAAGATAGAGACAAATTGCAGCAGGTGGTTTTCACCCACATTGGGTTTCCACCTTATATCTTGTGTTCTTGTGTGTGACTGTCTACTCTATTTTCTGTTTCTGGTTACTATTTATATGGTTCTAACACAAAGATTATGAACAACATATGAAGAATAAATTAAATTATAAGTCTGCAACTTATACACTAGTTTCATTAACTGAAGTTGTGTATATACGTTGTTTTCACTAACTCAAGTAGCATATACAAGTTTGTGTATGAAATGAGAAATAATTAACTTGATAATATTGATTGACCCCCCCTCTTTGTATTATTTCCATCAAAGAAGCCCATGTTTCAAAGGTCCTTCAAATTCTCACTAGGCAGAACCCAAATCCTTCTAGCCCCACAATTGTAGATATAACCTTTGATCAACCTTCTGCTGATCTACAATCCACTTCAATTCCACTTTGAAATCCACAGAAAGAAATCCACAATAAAGAAAAAGGAAACAATCCTACATAAATCCCTACTACTAAAAATCAAAACCTTCAATCAAAAAAAGATTCTTTTCCTTTCAATTTTTGAGCAGAGATAGCTAAGTTAAAGAGTCTAGTCCCTTTAACAGAACTAATCAAGAATGAACCTTAGAAATCACAAATAAACCAGACCTTAAACTTTGCTCAAAATGAGGATTTAGTTAACTCGTTTGATGATAAACCAAAACTTATATTTGGTCTTGATGTTAATGGCAAACCACTAGAAGGAGGAGTTCTACCCTTTCATATAATCCTTAGCATCCATGACAACATTCTACATAAAGCGATGTTGGATTCTGGAGTCTCTCACAATTTAATGCCTAAATCAGTAGTGGAAAAGTTGAACCTTGACATAACAAGGCCCTACAAATACTTATTCTCATCTGACTCTACTCAAATAAAGTGTCTAGGATTAATCAAAGACCTATGTGTTACTTTAGTCCAATATCCTACCAAAAGCATCCTAATGGACATTTTAGTCATTGACATCCCACCGAAGTATGACATGATTTTATCTAGATCATGGTGAGCCAAACTTCAGGGATATCTTCAACTAGATATGTCGTATGCAACAATTTTTGTTTTTGGACAACCTAAGTAACTATACCGAGAAACCTTAATGAAATATATGGTAAGTAGCCAAGATCGGCCTCAAAACATTCCCATCTACTCCATACACTCAGATATTCATTCCTTTATTTTCTATAATGCTGATCAAACACAAGAAACACTTTTAGACAACACTGATACAAAACCAGAAGAAATTTCAGTTTCTACACAAGATGATACTAATCAAACTACAAAGCTATTTAATGAACAAAAAGGTCTAATTGTTGTGAATGATGAAGAGTTTATTCCACCAAATAGTTAAAACTATGGTCATGAGATCTTATGGCATTTAGAATTTGATGGATTAGTAAATAGGTTAGGTGTAGGAGCAGGAGTATGGATATATAACTAGAGAATAATTATTCAGAAGGCCATGTATATAGACTAAATTTTAAATGTACAAATAATATAGTTGAATATGAAGCAATAATTTTAGATCTTCAGTTAGTTAGGAGTTTAGGAGTTAAAAGAGTTTCTATTATGGGAGACTCTGAATTAATTATGAAACAAATAGATGTTGTATATATGACTAAAGACCCTAGATTAAGTTGCTATAGAGATACTATTGTAGAAATACTAAATAATTTGTTAGAAACAAAGCTTGCAGTCATCCCTAGGAAACATAACATGCAGGCCCATAGTTTAGTGATATTTGCTATCACTTGTAAATTACCCTTCCAACCTAATTATTAGTACACTGCTAAAGTTAGGCACATGCTTGCAATTCCTGATAATTTGAAGAACTGCAAAATATTTACTAATGATAAACAGATAAATAACTTTTTTACTTTCAGAAGAAGAGTTTGTAAATAATTACATAGATACTGATACATCCATAGATCCTCACACTAAGGATAAAATAGAAATAAATAAGATAGAAGATGATAAAATAGATAGACTTAACCCAACTAAATTTAACAAATTAGATGTAGATAACATAGAGCTAATGGAAATTGATGAAATCATCAACAAAGAAACTGAAGTAATTAATCTAAAGGACAATTTCTTACCAAAGGGATTAACCCCTCTCGAATATTTAATTGATTCAAATGATGTTCCTAAGAAACCTAAAATGAACCCATTAAGATCTAACATTGAGGAATGCAACATAGGCACTGATGAAAGTCCTAAAATGATCAAGCTTTCAAAATCATTACCTTCAAATAGAAAAGTAAAATACATTGAGTTGTTGACAGAATTTAGGGATGTTTTGTTGGGAGTTATGAAGACCTCAAATCCTATGACACCAAAACCATCTAGCACACTATTCCCATAAAATAAAATTAAAATCCTTTCAAACAAAAACTAAGAAGGATTAATCATGACTTATTACTTGCTATAGAAAAAGAAATTCAAAAAATGTATGATGCTAAAATAATTACACCAACCAGATTCTCTGATTGGGTATCAAACTTAGTGCCAAAAAGAAAGAAAACAAGAGAGATAGGACTATGTGTCGATCTCAGAAACCTCAATAACGTATCACTGAAAGACAACTATCCTATCACCAAGATGGATAAAATTCTACAAAGAGTAGTTGGATCAACCAGAATCTCATTGTTGGATGGGTCTTCTAGTTATAATCAAATCATAGTTCATTCTGATGATCAACCCAAAACTGCCTTTACCACTCGTTGGGGCACTTTTATGTATGTGAAAATGCCTTTTGGGCTAATGAATGCAGAAGCTACTTTTCAGACGGCTATGGATATAACATTTTCTAAAGAAATTCATGATTTCCTTTTGATATATCTAGATGACATTACTATGTTTTCAATGTTAGACAATCAACATTTAGGTCATCTAGGGCATGTTTTCATTAAATGCAGGAAGTTTGGAATCTCCTTGAACCCCAAAAGTCCTTGTTTGGGTTAGAGGAAGGAAATTTATTAGGTCACATAATCTTGAAAGATGGTATAAGAATAGACCTAGCAAGAATAGAGGCCATATTACAAATAAGAAACCCCTGGAACATTAGAGAATTACAAGCTTTCTTAGGAAAAATCAATTTTATTAGCAAATTTATATCTAACCTAGCAGAATTGATTAGCTCACTTAACAATATGTTGAAAAAAGACTCCACAATAAAATGTACTGTTGAGGCTAAGAAATCCTTTGAATACATTAAACTAGCATTAACTAAAGCACCCATACTAATAAGTCCCAAGTTTGATAGAGTTCATTTTATTTTCCATTTCTTCAGAGAACACAATAGCTGCAGTCCTATTATAGAAATATGACCAGGGCTATGAACAACCCATTGATTTCCTTATCAAAGCACTGAGAGATGCCCCTTTAAAATACAATATAATGGAGAAACAAGCCTTGGCATTAGTTAAAGCCATTAAAGATTTTAGGGTATACATCTTATGTTCTCACATAGTAACCTACGTTCCCAATTTAGTAGTAAAAGACATCCTAACTCAGGATGGTCTAGATGGAAAGAGAGGGAAGTGGATTGCTACTATCTTAGAATATGATATAGAGATTAAACCAACAAAGTTAATCAAGGGCCAAGGTTTAGCCAAGCTCATGGTTGAATCCAACTATTAGGCCTTGGATATTAACTTTATTGCAACAATAGATAGTCAAGAGGAGATGGTGACTCCACTAATTAGCCATGCCTTTCTTCAATCACCATGGTATGTTGATATTTGTTATGTTTTACTTAATTTATCCTCCTGAATGATCTACGACTAAAAGTAGGTTTTTAAAGATGATATCCTCTAGGTTTTGTATATTAGACAATGTTTTGTTTTGGAGAGACCATGAAGTTATTCTTCTCAATTGTCTATTAAAAGAAGAAGCTGACAAATTTTTACAAGAGTTTCATGCAGGTGACTATGGAGGACACCTTTACTGAAAGACTACAATAGATAAAATCCTTACTGTTGGTTTCTACTGGCCTGCCTTGTTTGCTGATGTCAAGAAATATATGACCTCCTATCACAAATGTAAAATTTTTGAGGGAAATAAAAAGCTCTTACCATTACCCCTCAAGTCAATCTCTGTTGAAATACCTTCTAAACAACGAGGTCTAGACTTCATTGGTGAAATTCACCCACCCTCCTTTTCCCAACACAAATGGAACCTTACTTCTACTAACTACTTTAAAAAATGGATATAGGCCATACCTTCAAGGAAAACTATAGATATTGTTATCATAACCTTCCTTGAAACCAGTATTCTATCTAGATTTGGATGTCAAACTAAGATCATTATTGATAATGCAACAACCTTTAAATCCAAAAGAATGATAGATTTATGTAATAAATACCATATGACCATTGGCCATTCCACAACATATTACCCCAAAGGAAATAGATTGGTTAGATACTCAAACAAAAGCCTAGTAAATATGATCAAAAAGTTATTAGAAGATAATAAGAAAACTTTGAATAGAAAGCTAGTTAATGCTTTATGGGCAGATAGATTCACTACAAAGAAATCAATTGGTACTTCTCCCTATCAACTAGTTTATGGAATGGAAGTTATCTTTCCATCCTCTTTGGGAGTGTCAGTAATGAAGATACTTCAATAAATACAGTTTGAACTAAATAGTATCCAAAGAAGAATCAACCAAACTATAAACCTACAACAAACAAGAGAAGAGGTTTATCTCAAGTCTCAAGTTGCGCAAGAAAAGATAAAGAAGATTTTTGATAAAATGACCAAGGCTGATGATTTCTACATTTCGTGACAAGGTGATAATGTTGGACTCAAGAAAGGAAGATAAAGGAAAACATGGGAAATTTGATTTCCTACAGAAAGGTCCCGATGTCATTTATGCTTATAGAGGAAGTAATGCTTTCTTCTTAAGAGAAATTGATGGTACATATGCAAAAGATGGGCCAGTGAATGGTCAAATGGTGAAAGACTACTATGAACCTAATTACTAATTTTCATTTGTATACATTCTATTTTCAAAGTCTAGTTTGGATTGGATAATGATCTTTGAGGTTGAAGCCCAAAGAGAAGGCCCTAAGCTTCAAAAGATTCACTATCATAAGTATCAATAATGCAGATTCATAGAAGGACACTTTGCAAGGAAACATCAACAACAATTCAAAAGGCTACTGATCTCTAAAGTTCTTGACATTTCACAAGGAAATTCCATCCCAAAGTGGAGCCATTTTTAGGTTCCTTTACCAATAAGAGTCATAATTTTGAATGACTAAGGTTAAGCCTTGTAATATTGTACATACCTTTGCTTTCTACAAATGTTTTTCATATTATAAAAATTAAAAAATGTAAAGAGGTTCTGTCCTAAAAGATAAATCAAAGGACAAAAAGAATAAGAGAATGTAAAAAAAATGAAATAATATGAATGCCAAAAACAAAAAGACCATGAAAGTGTGCAAGTTTAAATGCCACTACTATTTACTTTTATGCATAATAATCATTGTGTGCAACTTTTTATTCATGCCACAATCCATGGTAAACAAATAGTTTAATCTTCGTTATTCCATGGTTTGAATTTCATGTTTATAGATTAGAGAATAAAATCCAAACAAACAATTTAATCTTTGCAGATCATAGTTAGGTAGAGAAAATAAAAAGAGCTCATAAGTTTTACCTGAGCCCTTGGATGATATAAGGTTAGAATTAGATAGATTTACTTTCCAAAAGAAAAATAGATGAATAAGGGTTTGATAGCCTAAATTACCCTAAGAATTGAAGAGAAATATGTTAGAGGTAAGAAATGGGTAAGTAGAGGAAATGTTGCTAAACTATGAACTTACTTGGATCAAAGAACATGCATCATGCTTATACAAATCTTTCAACATGTATGGTCAACTATGAAGGAAAAGGAAAAAATTTACAACTTCATGTGATTATCTTCCCCTCATTCACTTTTCCCATTTACTTACTAATTGCCTATCTACAAATATGTTTTAAATACATTTAACCCTACAAGTCAAGGGGGCTCAGATAATTTCTCTGACTTTTGGAGGGACTGGACCCTCGGCTTAATGACTTATGGATGCAAGTACTATAATCCCTTTCATAAACACATTCCCCCTCCATAAAAACCATTTCTCCTCATTACCTTAAAAAACCCACATATAAACCCCTTTCCTAAGGTTTAAACCTAGTTTACCTAAGGAAGGCAATACCCCCCCATGTAAAACCCTTTTGCATAGAGAACCAACAAAAAAGCCTTTTTCCTAAGTTTAAATCTAAATGTGCAATCACATGCCTTTTAGCCTTTTGACTTAAGAAAAACCCCTCTCCACTCATTTCATATTAATTAATTAACATTATTATATAACTCCCCTAATAATTATTTTCCCGTAAATAATTAAAACCCTATATAAAATATGCTCGTTCCTTAGTTTTGAATAAAAATTAATCTAAACTACCCATTATCCCGCTACAACTTCACTTAATTTACCTAACCCCGGTAAAGTAAGTTAGTCCTACATTGGCTTCACCCGACTCCCTAATCTCTCTTTAAAGCTCAACCCAATCACTTTTAACCTGTGATTAAAGCCTAAACCAATCACATACTGCCTTGATTAAAACCCTGGCCCCCCCTCAATTCTTGTCCATTCCCCCCGTCGCAGCTCTCCCACCCGACTACCATCCGATCATGATCACACAGATCCAACGACCCAAATCCATATAAGCCAGGCCTGATGGACTACCTTTACCTACTTGATAAGGTAGTTTTCCCCTTACCATTGACGACTACATGTCACACTTTAACATTGATCGGGTGACCCCTCTCTAAGACTGTCGACACCCCTAAATCAGTGCAATGACCCTCTAATAACACCTCCTCGCTATTCCGATAAACCACCCATCCTCCATTAAAAATGAATTTCATGCCATTTTTTGAAAATCTGCCCGTTAAAGATTTAAACCTCGGAAACCTATGTTTTCTCGCTCTTCGCTAGTTTTACAGTGTAAACCTATGGAACCCTCCAACGACACCTTGTGCCTTTGCGATGCGATTTCACCTCCTTTTGTTCCTAGAACACTATCCCAAGACCTTTTCCAGACATCCCATTGTAGATAGAGCCATCAAGCGCCCTTCATTCAGACGTGGGTTTTCTTAAATATAATTCAATTTTTCATTTTATCTAACTACGATCAAAGCTTCAATAAATTGTCTTGACACTAGTCAAAGAACCTGTTTACTCCAAGAATCGAACCAGAAACCTATTAAAAGAACAAGTTCAAATGAAGAATACCAATACACAAAGAGCAAAAATGAAGATGATCACACATAGAGCCGAGAATAAGGCAAGGAACAAAGCAGTGATAGTTCAGAAGAGAGTAACTAGACTGGAGATGCAGATGAATAAAACACACTGAAAGTTGATCCAAATCCACTTCCAATTGTTGATACACATAAAACATAGGAATTTACTATTGAAAAACATAGTAAAAGGTTAATTATAACATTGAAAGGAAAGACACAGAAAGGATATAGACAGGTCATCAGAGTGAAAGAGTATTAGTAACAGAGAGTATCAGGTGAAAAGACATAAGTGAATACAACCTCCAGTGTAAATGATTGAAACAACCAGAGCATAAAGAGCTAAAGCAAACCATAATAGCCAGCAACACTACAATAAATGGGACAATATGAAGCAGTTCAATAGCTGCCTCTATCTTCCCGTGAGAAGATTTTTTTTATTTCCTAGATTAAATCTCAAATCAGTTTGAGATATTTGTATTAACACCTTATTATAAATACTTCATAATTTGAAGTATGTACGGTGGATTCTTAGACATTTCTTTAGTCTGCTTGATTCAAAGACTGTAAAAGCTATTGGATCATTGACTTAGCCAGCAAGATGGATTTGTGAATAAAGACTAGATATCTCAAAGGATTCAGGGAGAGCGAAGTGTAGACAAGTATTTTCTCTCATTGTTGTTATCTCTTTAAGTTTTCATACCATTGATCTAAATATGGATGCCATAATTGGAAGTATTATATCAAAATATGTTTAATTACACTCTGCTATAATAGTTCAGGAAATCTATGTTTTCTACAAATAATGTAACTTAATGAATTCTTAATTTCTCATTAGTCTAGGTTTTTTCTTTTAATCTATTGCAAAGGATTATTAATTTTCCTTTGTTTCTGATTACCGCCTATTCTTCATTTCAATCCCAGTCTAAGAATTCTTAATTTCTCTCTCACCCTGGTTAAGACCTTTCCCATCCCTCTAGCAAAAAGACTTGCACTCTACTCTGCTATATTGCCCTTTGAACATTCCCTCTAGTGAGTTAATCCAGTTCTGCTATCCTTCTTTTGACTCCATATGCCTAATGGTCTAGAGATGTCATTCTATCCATCTATTTAAAGATCCCCACCACCCAATATTTCAATACAAATAAAAAAACCCCTAAACCTTAAGAACTAGCCTAATATCCCAGCAAATCAAAGCTAAATCATATAGAGAGAGCCCTCTCTAGACTTAGGTTGGCTATAGCCTAAGCCTAAAATCTAGTTTGTGGTTACCTCAATCATTTATTTCTTCTTATAACTTCTACATAAAAGTTTGAGTGATAATAGGATGCTCAATGACATCTCTACAAGTGCTCCTGCATAATGAACCTACATAGTGTGTGCCATGCTCCATTTGTCCAACTCGATGTCCATGACTAAAGTTACCCATGTTGCCTAACTAAGTAGACCCATCACAACATCGATCATCTCATCCTAGTCCTCAATCAGGTTTAGTTCCCTCGGTTAGTCAAAGCACATATCACATCATGTCATATCATAGGTTCCTTCCATCATCGCTACCTCCACCACTAAAGGTCCACCAAGACTGCCTATTGGTGTCATCCATGCAGAAGTATCCCCAAGCATCATCATAACTTTTGTGTGTGCCTTTTCCCCAATATGTCCATGAGTCATGTCGGGCACTTATCCAATTCTCCATATGCCTAAAGCATGAGCCATCCTCTGTAATGATCATCATGTTCCTCTCTTGTCATGCACATTTGTGCCTCCTGCCATTAGGTGACAAATTGATCCAACAAGATCTCTAACAATCAATGTGTCTTGCTTCTCCGCACAAGGCCTCATCGCATTCATATGTGTTAAGATTGTCCATCACATCAAAAAAATGTCTTTGCGCTTCCCTACATATGTCCCATCCTCCAAAATCTCTAATGAAACAAAAGTAAAATTAGTACTTAATTCATCATGAGGCTCCTTCATGTGAGTTCCTTCATCCATTGATGTCTACAATATGTACAATCCTAACTCAGCTTGAGCAATTGGAAGTGCCTCAAGTTCTTCCTCCATGATTGTCACATCTACAACATCTTCATACATGCAACTTCCTCCTCTTCACCATTGCAATATATAGAGACATCCTGCTCCATTGCCCAACCAAGTCAAAGAATTTCTTCTTCAACAATCCCTTCCAAGACCTCAAGTTCATCCTGAATTTGTGGGTTCTCTTCTTTCATCAGCTTCAACCTATATAGGGTAAGAAAGAGCCTCCATTGGCATTCTTCCCAACTTGCTATGTCTTGTTGTTCAACATGGCCCAAGCACAATGCTTCACCTCTGCTAAACCTATAATGAAGTGTAGTGGTAACACTTCAATCTGCCAAACCCGATTCTCTCAATTAGGGACTCTGATACCAACTGTCACTCCCTTATCCTAGCACTGGTCTTTCAACCACACATAGGTAAGTGTGACACTGCTATCCATATTCTTTTCACTAATACTAATGAGTACGGGCTACGCCTAACATTAATCACTTAGCTATTTTTATTCAATTATACTAAGAATTCATCATTTTACACAGTGGAAATAACATTCATCATCATCATCATCATATAAATATGCACAATGGATAGCTTTAATTTAATGGCAGGGGCAACTCCCATATTAGTCTCTGCCCAAATGATAATAATACAATCCTTTTAAAACTATTTTTACATATACATCCTTTGCCAGGAAACCCCAAGATGCATCTTATCAATTCTTCCAAAATACAACAACTCAGCATGATTGTTGAGAAGTACCCACTTTCTATTGTTGAGGGTGGCCCACACCCATGTCGTTTAGATCACCCTCAGGCAGAGGCGCCCACCACACTGGGTCAGGCTACTCTCCATAGTTCGTCTGGGTAGAGGCACCCATCGTGGGTTACCCTCTACAAATCGTCATAAAGCTAGCTCTTTCCTGTAGCTCATCACAAGTGTCACAACCTCCGTTGTTCGCCTGCACCGCAGTCCCTTCCGCACCCCAAGCCCATTCGCACCACAGTTTGTCTCCAGGTAGGAGCGCCGACCCTAACAGGTCGGGTCACCGTTCCATAACTCATCGGGTAGAGGCACCCACCTACAGTTCGCCCGTCGAGTAGGAGCATCCACCTACAACGTGTTCACCAAAAACCTAAGACAGGTCCTCCTTAGGTCGTCCAAGTTTCTTGATCCATGTCTTATGCTTGAAATTTCATCCTTGTGGTGAATCAATTCCTTACTCCTCCAAGGTTGCCATCAATATATATGGTACTTCTAAGAGCTAAGGTGGGTCGACCTACCCAGGCCAACCATACAAATCATCTCATAAAATATCAAGAGATTTTCTAGTCCAACCAACTCCTCGTTCCGCACATCATCCCACCAACTCGTCAGTTTTTTAATACCTCTATAAACTCATCGCACACGCCTTTCTATACTTAGCTAATTTTCCCTTCCCATTTTTTCGACCCTCTAAGTAGCTCTTCGCAACTTGTCATCGCAAATCATTGTCACATGCTCATTAGGGTGCATTTAACCAAATGTACCCGCTCATCATTGCAACTCAGCTCGTCACCTTTAATAGAAGTTTGCCACCCCTCCATCACTCATTGCACATCCTCAGCTCATGGGAGTGACAATTAAACTCTTGATAAATATGCTTCCTATTATGATTTGTCTACTAGAAGGAAAATATCATGCCTTGAACACCTCCATGTGAACCGTGTTTCATGCATTTTCAAACTAGGCTCTCAAGCATGTTCGACATGAACAACCCAACAGTGTCACTGATCTGAAAATAATATATATCGAAACATACAACTCCACCCTGCTACATATATGTAATAGGCTAGATAGATCACTATAGCACACACTCACAATCCTTCAATCCACACTCACTCAATAAGTGAATACACTCTCAAAATTATATATCAAACTATTCTCAACAATTCGAAATTAATACTTCAGGCTAATACCATCGCTATTGTAGTAACCACAGACACCTGTATCATACTAAACTCTCAGTGAATACCATGGTTATGGTAATACCATGGACCCCTGTGCCATGGTAATATTCAGATCAATATCACAGGTAAATACCATGATTATGTTGATACTAGGAACCCTTATACCATGGTAATATTCTAATCAATACCATGGATAAATACAGTGGTTATGACAATCCCATAAACAACTATACCATCGTAATCTCTGCTACATAGAAACAACATCCGCACAACTGGAAAATCACCCTCCAATTAACATGCCAACAAAGAAACATAATCAGAAGCATCATAATCATAACACCTGCACATAAATACAAGATAAGCTACACTACATGCCAAAAATACAAGTAACCACTCAAGCCTATCAATCAAGAAATCAATCAACTGTAAACTACAAAATATCGTCCGACTACCTAGTTGACATCAATGCCAACTAACAAGATTGCATCCAACAACTACACCAACAACTGCATCATCAATGCTAACACAAATTTCACTAGGTATTTAAGCCACCAATTACTCTATGGATCATTGAAAGGAAATTCGAAATCACATTTTTGACTCAGTTTGTCTTGTCAATTTAATGGAATTTCGTCAAAATATCTTCGTTAAAAAAATGAGTCAGAAGTATCACCTAAAATGGTTAAGTCAGGTCCTTTTTTTGTAATTATACAACAAACTTATCCTTTCCCATATTTTTTCACTTGGTTGACCTCATCTTTGTATCCTCAGTGATGGAATATTATGAATTCTTTATGAGAAAATATTTTTTAATTTCCTTCATTATTAATTCACCAAGCTCTGGACTTTCCATAGTCAGACCATTATCTTTCTTTCTATAATTAAACCCTCCTATCAACCTTTCAAAATCGACCAATGGAGGAGTATAAAAATATATATGCTTCTATTATGCCTCCAAATGCAGTTATACCTTTAGAGTCTTTACAATTTCCCGTAACTTATTTTGCTGAATGTGAAAGGCACATGTTGCAATTAATCATGACAATTGGGAAGGGATGATAGTTTACTAATAGGTTGTCAAGCTATATGTTTATTTCACTTTGTGATGCAACATAATGTGGTGTTGGATACTCCCACCATTTGGGAGCAAGCCATTAACTCACAACTCCTTAATTTCAACATTACTAGGTGCTTTAGGTTTCCCTCATCATTAGTGTATCTCTTCTCATATGTGGATTTTCAATAGCTTATGGACTTAGGCCTATAGGTGATAGATGTCGACAAAAAGAAGTAAACAATTGTAAACTAGACAGATTTGGTTAGAAACCAACCGAACAATCAGTGGTTTCGATACTATATTGTTTCCTTTATGTCAATTTTCTATGCGATTGTTAATAATTCCATCCCTCCTTAGATTTTTCCAAAATATCAATCCCTTTTTTAATTGAGAAAAGATTTGAGGGTTAGAGATTTGTCTTCATTTGAGGATTATGAAAAAAATAAGATTGTATGGGTTGGGGGTTCTTCCTTATAGGTTACCTTCTTTTGTTCTTTGACGAT
Organism: Pinus taeda; assembly: GCA_000404065.3. Taxonomy (NCBI): domain Eukaryota; kingdom Viridiplantae; phylum Streptophyta; class Pinopsida; order Pinales; family Pinaceae; genus Pinus; species Pinus taeda. The sequence continues at coordinate 371,791 of APFE030300984.1, read as the reverse complement.
ATTTTCATTGGAGTTCATCAGGAAAATCCTTAATGTAGATAAAATACATTTTATCCAACCAAAAAAGGATATGTATTTAATTTTCCCAGGACTATTGGACCATTCAATGTTAGTAATAGACAAGTAGCCGAGCAGGTTGAAATTTGTTACAAGAAATGAATTTCAAGCAAGGAGAATAATGGTCCTATGATCCACATGAGATCATCTCAAAGAGTAATGTAAATAATTCCTATGCCCCTTTCGCACATGAAACAAGGGCTAAGCTTGAGAAGTTTTCAATCGGTTCCTTGGTTTAAGCACAAAGAAGTATTGGAAGTTGAAACTCATTTCCCTTCTAAAAAGGGATTGAAAAGAGGGCCCACAAATGTCATTGATCTTTAGGGGGAGAGATCTCAAAGTAGCAAAAGGTCGCGAACACAAAGGGGAGAAATAAAACTTTAAGATATCGGGGAGAGGCCCTCGAGTGAAATTAGATTTCAAATGCAGATAGTAAGAAGAAAATGTGCACCCTCATCTCCCATTCCTGGAGAAGAAGAACATGGTTCCTTACATGCTTTGAAAGATTATTATGAACAAATTGAGGAAAAAAATAAAAAAATCAAAGAAAATTTTGCTACTGATTTGGAGTATCCATCCATCTCTAGTTATCAAACTAGACACCTTTCAGTCATGGATTCAGAAGGAAGTCAGCTAAAAATCTCATTCAAACATCCTGTTTCACAAATTTTATCTGGAGATGATTTTAGGATAGTCATCCTATTTGTGAATAAAAAATACATTCATTTTCCTCACAAGATAAACCTACAAATGCACAACAAAGAATTAATTTATAATTATCTCAAGAAAACATCACTAACAACAAGAAAAATAGAGGCCTTGTTGGGAAAAGTGATTAATCAGCTGAAATCGGAAAAAGATAATTCCCGCGCTCTTCATACTCAAAATGAAAATTGTAAAAAGTTAACCATTAAGCTTTGAGTGAATAAAAAAATTAAAAAAATTGTTCAAACAATAGTTCATAGTACAGAATTTGAGATCCAATCATTAAGAATAAAATGAAGTTGTCTGCCACTGAACATGTCTTTGGTCTGGAATTGACCCAAATTGAAAAAGAGGAGGAGATTTTGACTCATGAAGTGGTGAGGAGGAATAATAAAGTGGAACGTCTTAAATATCCCAATGCAGAACCACAACATGATATAAATAAACATGTTTGCACGATTGTAGTGCAACCATACTTTGAAGATACAACTAAAAAACTCACAACAGTTATGGCAGATTTGAAAATTTCAAAGGATAAATTGAAGAAGATAAAAAAAAATCTAGATGATACCCAGGAGTAGTTAAAACATAAAAAGAGACAATTGAACATGGCTAGAGAAACTACATTAGACCATCGCAAGAACTATCAGTCAGCATGGGAAGAAGCAAAGGAATTAAAAGACAAATTGAAGGGTAATATGTCTCTTATTTAGGCAAGAGATATCATCTAGAATGACATTATTTAATAGATGAAAGAAATTTTAGATCATATGATGGTCATGGTTGAGGGAAAATAAATGGTCAAATATATTGAATCTATTATCCTCAATAACAAAGATAAGTAAAAACAAATTAGAGAGTTGGAAAAGAAGATGATTGATTGTCCAAATTCCAATTCTTCTATGGAGTTGAGAGTAATTGATATTGTAGACAAAACATCCATTGTCTCATAAATAAATAAAATGGTCCAGAAAAACATCTATGGAAAGAATCCAAAGGGCAAACTAGTAGAAGTCAAGGAGTAAGTGTTGATTTTCAATTATAATTTTTTACGAGAGTCTGAGTAAGATTACGTTTGTGGTAGGGCTAATAGGGAAATCTCCTCCCTCGTGAAAGATATGAAACATTGTTAGTGGAGTCTAAGAGGAAGATAAATGTTTCCAATGAAAGAAAAAGAATTTTGAAGGGGTTAAAAATTGTGAATTACTTATAGAGGGATTTTCAACTGCTATGGTTAGTTAAAACCCTTTTTACTAAAATCCAACATACAACAGGGTAATTAATTTAAAGATGGTCTATGAAGGCATGATATAATTGTTGGCATTATGACACAGGCTTGGTATTATGGAACATGTATTGTCCTTGATGACAACTCACTCAGCAAATCATTCAGATGACAGTTTAGGCTCACAGGTTCTCATAATAAAGGAAAAGAAGGTATACGCAGGTTCCCATTGACCAAGTTGTGTATCCATGTGAGATAGCTAATCAAAAGGCGTGTATGCATATTCATGCAATTTCATGCAAGGAAAACTATGTACATGTGCGAAACCTTGTTTTTAGTCCATGGTATTTAGTCCTTAGTATTTGGACCTATGGTTTTGGACCATGGTATCTCGTCCGAAGTGTTGAACCCAGGTATTGGGTCCCAAGTCTTGGTTCTAAGTGGTTTTGGACCATGGTATTAATTAAGGCCTAAGACTATAAAAGAGGAAGGAGAGCATTAGGCAAAGGCACTCAAGCATTGAATATCTTATGAAGAGGAAGATCTAGAATACTGGTCATTGGGTTATGGTTCATAGCTGGATCTGATTCGAGGGGGAACCTAAGCACTAGAAGAAGGATAAGTTCTATTGATGGGTCAAGATCTTAAGGCTTGAAGAGAAGTATCTTTGTGTGACTTTGATCTTTTATATTTGGCACATGACTTGATCTGTAAATCTAATGATCTGGGTATAACTGATGTCTGAATAGTTGAAGAGGGTAAATTATCTTTTACAGATCTGTAAGTAGGTTCAGCATAGCAAAGGCACGTATACACGCTTGTTCGATAATTCAACATAGCGTATACGCAGGTTTACCTTAATATAGTCGTGTATGCATGAAGGTTCTACATATTGAAGTGGCGTACATTTCATAAAATTTGTTTTAGCTACTTCTATTTACTGTTGGAGTGTTTTGGGTTTTGGTTAGGTTCTAGTACTGTTACTGTATTCTGGTTAAGTGATCGTGTGATTCAATTTTTGGTTGGTGCAAAGGAGTTTGGTTGATGCAGATGTATGTAATGGTTGATTGATGTTATTGATGGATCCAGTCTGAAAATTTATGAAACGTGGTCCCTGGAAGAAAAGAGAAGGTTGTAACCTTCTATAGGTCAGCACCTACGTACTGGTACATCAGCTAGTACAAGAGCTAAGGGGGTTGTAGCTCCCTTCCAGGAGAAGTTGGAGAATGAGAGAAAGCAGTAACCTTCTGTAGGTAGAAGCCTGCATACTAGTATAAGACTGCACCAGTACAGAAATATTGTAAAAAGAAGTTTATTATTACAATAAGATAGAGACAAATTGCAGCAGGTGGTTTTCACCCACATTGGGTTTCCGCTTTATATCTTGTTTTCATGTGTGTGATTGCTTGTATTGTTTACTGCACTTGATTACTCTTTTATGGTTCTGATACATAGATTAAGATCAACTAACTAATTTAGAAGTCTCCAAGATATATGTAGTTTTCTCTAAACACAGTTGCATATATACGCAAGTTTAATTAACAGAAGTGACGTATATCAATTTGTTTATGCAAATGAAAAAAATGTTAAATTGATAATATTGATTCCCCCCTGCCCCCTCTCAGTATTATTTCCAACAATTGGTATCAGAGCAGGTCCTTCGGAAGAAGATTGATTGCTTTAAGGAAGATCTTTCATCATGAGCAACTACGAAAAATAGGCATCCATCAAGCCACCAATCTTTGATATGAGCAACTTCATCTATTTGAAGGTAAGAACCACAACCTATCTTCAATCTCTTAGTACAAAATTTTGGGATATCGTAGAAGGAGGATACACATTCCCATCAGCAACTCTTACAGATACGACTAGTAAAAAGCAGTATTAAACAAATGCAAAATCTATCAATACTCTATTAGGGAGTCTATCTCAGTTAGAATTTGTCAAGGTTATGCAGCTCAAAACCACCAAAGAAATATGGGACAAGATCATTCCAAGCTATGAAGGAGACGATCAAGTAAAATGTGCAAAACTACAATCTCTCAGAATTCGATATGAAACTCTTAGAATGCACAACAATGAAAGTGTGGCTAATTATTTCTTACATATAGATGAGATTGTTAATCGCATGAAAAGCTTGAGTGAAGAGATAAAAGAAGTTACTTTAGTTGAAAATGTTTTAAGATATTTGTCTTCTAAGTTTGAATCAAAAGTTTCTACCACAGAATAAAAGCAGAATCTTCAAAGTATTACCATGTCACATCTGCACAAAATCCTAACTGCTTTTGAAATGAGCAAAGGGGGTCCATCAGACATTATATAAGCCACATTCAAAACTTCAAAAGGAGAATACAATGAGTTAGGACATACGTCAAAAGGAGAGGAAGAACCAAACTTTATCAAGAACCTTCAACGGGGCTCTGGAAGATTCAGAGGTAAGCTATCTTTCAAATGCTTTGCTTGTGGGAGAGTTGGTCACTATGCAGCCAAATTTCCTCATAAAGATGAGCTTGATAAAGGTAAGGAACCAGTTAAATGGAATAAAAAACAAAATGTAAGTAAGAAGTACTATTATACACATGAAGACAATGATGGACTTTTAAATAGTGATCAAGATGAACATGGTAATGATTATAAACTTTTGATGGCTTTTGAAGATGATGATTTCTTGGATGCTATAGATGAAGATGATCTCTATGAAGAAATATCCAAACTTAAAATTTGTTTAGAAGAAAAGACTATGATTATAGATACTCTGACATTCGAACTTGCTGAAAGGGAAAAACAGAATGAAAAGTTAGAATGTGAAATTGCGGGACTTAGAAAAGATATTGAGAAAACAAAATCTCTTAATCTTAGGTTTTCTAAAGGATCTGAAACTTTAGATGAGGTTATCAAAGTGCAGCGATCTCCTCTAATCAAGACAGGTCTTGGATATATTGAAGAAGCATCTCAAGCACAGAATCCATCCTCCTCCAAAAGTTATCTTGATGCAGCAAGAAGAAGTGAACACGTCGACAATCATCAGCAAAGGCATAAAGAAGATCACCAGGTAAATCGGGGTCAATATACTTCAAGAATGAATAGAAGCTACAACCAACTGCAGGTAAATCATTCTCAATTTTCCTCAAGAATGAATGTCAATGGAAACTACAATCACCTGGTCGGTAGATTTGATAATCGCAAGAATTTCTTTAATGGCCAATTTTCTCATGTCATAACTTTGGAGACAAAGTTGCTCAATATGTTGCCTACAAAAACATCATGATTAGAGAAGCATAAAATCAAAGGAGTGTGACTGGGATCATGAAGAGGACCTACAATTTTCTATCCTTGAAAATGAAATAGAACACTCTATTTGTAACAACTTCGGTCATGAAGATTCTGAATGCAGGAGTAAGTTTCAGCAAACATCTCAGAAGGAGCAAGCTTCGCTGGGTCCAAAAACATGGAAAAAGAAGGAACTACAACCAGAAATATGTGGTATAACCTTATATGCAGAAGGACATGAAAATTAGTGGTACATCGATAGTGGATGCTCGAAACATATGATAGGTGATAAAGAAAAACTTCAATCATATAGTGCCTTGTAAAAGGAGAGGAAGGTCTCATTTGGAAATGACACCCCTACATTCATAAAAGGTAAAGGCTCCGTTCTTTTAAAAGAAAAGGTTAGAGTTGGAAATGTTATGTATGATGATGGCTTCAAGCATAATATATTGAGTGTTAGTCAAATGTGTGATCAAGCAAATGAGGTAGTATTTCGATCAAATGTATGTATTGTTTGTGAGCTTGATACAAGAGAAATAGTGATCAAAGGCATAAGAACTCCAAATAATTTATACATACTCAAAGGGGGACAACAGAAATGCTATCTAGGCAAAAATGATCAACACTGGCTATGGCACAGAAGATTGGGGCATCTAAGCTTCCCTCAAATAAGGAAAGCTTGCAAATATCAGGTTGTTCGTGATCTTCTTGACATTAGAATTCTAGACAATACAACATGCAAATCATGTCAGTTTGGTAAGCAAACCAGAACTCATTTCCCTGAGAAGGAAGGATCAGCTAGTAAGCCATTTGAACTTGTCCATACTGATTTATCTGGTCCATCAAGGAAAAAATCACCTTAAGGAGAAGAGTACTTTATATTGTTCATTGACGACTTTTCTAGGATGTGTTGGATAGGACTTTTGAAGCATAAAGACAAAGCTCTTGAAAAGTTCAAAGATTTCAAAGCCTTGGTTGAAAATGAATCAGATCGCAAAATCAAATGCCTCAAGTCTGATCGAGGAGGGGAATTTACCTCGAATGAATTTTTCAACTTTGGTGAAGAACATGGAATAAGAAGGTAATTGTCCACTGTAAGGACTCCTTAGCAAAATGGAGTGGTGGAAAGGATGAACAGAATAGTTCAACAAATGGCTCGTGCTATGCTTGATGAATCTGGAACTCTTGCAACCTTTTGGGGTGAAGCTGCATTTGCTACCATTACTATTCTCAACAAAACAAACATCCGGGTAAACAGCACTCAAACGCCTGATGAAGTTTGGTATGGTAAGAATCCTACTGTTAAATACTTCGAAGTTTTTGGAAGTAAATGTTACATCAAAAGGACTAACGAAAATCTTGGCAAGTTTGAACCTAGAGTAGAAGAAGGCATTCTCCTCGGTTACTCTTCCTGAAGTAAAGGATATAAGTGTTACAATAAAAGACTTGGAAAAATTGTTGAAAGTATTGATGTGGTCGTTGATTAAGCAGGCCAAAATCCAAAGAAGATAAAACCGAAGAATTTGAGGATGAGGACGACTATATTTCAACATCAGATTAGACTAATGCTGAAGAAGAAACTTATGAGGCACCAGAAGAACAGAAAAGAGTAGAAGAAAAGACTTCATCCAGGTATGTTCAGAAGAACCATCCAGAGACTCAAATTTTGGGGCAGAAAGAGGCAGGTGTACAAACAAGAAGAACTATTACAGAAGCTTCAAGCTATCTAGCATTGCTCTCCTCCTTCGGACCACAAAATATAAGTGAAGCATGTAAAAATGAATGCTGGGTCAAGGCGATGAATGAAGAACTTGAGTAGATTGAAAAGAATAACACTTGGGAATTGGTTCATAGACCTAATGATAAGAATCTCATAGGGACCAAATGGATATTAAAAAACAAGCTGAAGGAAAATGGATATGTTATTCGAAACAAGGCTAGACTTGTTTGTAAAGGGTATGCTCAACAAGAAGGTATAGACTTTGAAGAAACTTTTGCGCTAGTTGCTAGAATTGAAGCCATAAGAATGTTCCTTGCTCTTTCTATCTTTCAGAAGTTCAAAGTATATCAAATGGATGTGAAATCTGCCTTTTTAAATGGAGACTTAGAAGAAGAAGCGTATATTGAGAAACCAAATGGATTCATCCTTGGAAATGATCCAAAACTTGTATGCAGACTTAGAAAGGCACTCTATGGTCTTAAACAGACTCCAAGGGCTTGGTATTATCATATAGACAAATACCTCCATCAAAAAGGTTTTTCAAAAGGATCAGTAGATAGCAATCTATATATAAAAATTGATAATGATAAATTGATAATACTTGTTGTGTATGTTGATGATATCATCTTTGGTAGCTCACATATTTCCTTGGTTTACAAGTACAACAAAACAAAGATGGTATATTTTTATAACAAACCAAGTACCTCAAGCAGATCATTAAGAAATATGGCATGGAAGATTCGAAACCAGTATGTACCCCTATGGTAATAGGATGTAGCCTCAGCGCAAATGATGAATCAGCAGCATTACATCAACCAACCTATAGATCCATGATTGGTGGTTTGTTATATCTGACAGGTACCCAACCAAACATCATGCATGCAGTGGAAATAGTTGGAAGATTCTAGGCCAATCCAAAATAAGCACACCTTCAGGTAGTTAAAAGGATATTCAAATATCTTCAAGGAACACAAAACTACATCTTATGGTATCCTAGAGATACAAATCTCACACTCCATACATATACAGATGCAGATTGGACAGGAAACGTGGATGACAGAAAAAGCACTAGTGGTGTCGCATTCTTTATGGGTTCCAGATTAGTATCTTGGTTAAGCAAGAAACAAAGTTCAATTGGATTATCTACAGCTAAAGTAGAATATGTGGCGGCTGCATCTTGCTACACACAACTCCTTTGGATGATGGAAACATTGCAAGACAACCAAATCACTTGTACTTCACCTATATCCATTTTATGTGATAATACAAGTGCAATCAATATTTCAAAGAATCCAATCATGCATTCAAAGACAAAGCACATACCTATCAAATATCATTTTCTCCGGGAACAAGTGCTTGAACAAAAGGTCAAATTCGAGTATGTTCCCTCCAAGGAACAAGTTGCTGATATATTCACCATACCACTTCCCAGAGAGACATTTGAATACCTCAGACAGAAGCTGGGGGTAGTTGATGCATCATCTTACTGTTGACACTTATCTGTTTTAGAGAAAAGTGGTTGTACGCGAGTTTCATGAAGAGCATCCGCGTACATATGGTTATTTCTATGGATACAGTTGCGTATATGTTGGTTTGAAGTAAAACAGTGGGCCAGACTCAGGATGAAAAGAGTCTGATATGGGTATGACAGAGACCATCTGACATAGCTCTATGGGGAGCATATGCTTTTAATAATGCATTGTTGGCATTATCTTAGAAGATCTTGGTGCAATTTCATAGTTGTTTTTTATTCAGGTGGAAGAGGTGTAGAGGGAGATCATGGTTGTTGGTCTGGATGGTGATTGACAGATGTTGCTGATGATAGTTGATGATGACTATCATAGTCTTGTCTTAGATATTTGGTGTCTATCTCATGTAATGACCTATCTTGTTTCCCCACTATGCCTGGGATGGATGATGTAATGTTCTTATCTTATCATGTGTAAACTTTTGGTATATCCCCACTTGGTTGGGAGATGGATGTATGTATGAGTCTTTGGTGATAGGAAGGTCATTTATGATGTATAGAGTCATGTTCTTCTTGTAGAACATCTTTTTGTAGACCTTGCTTACAGTCAGGGGGAGCACACTTTAGCAGAGCATAATTTTCAGCATGTACTCAGGAGGGGCATAACCTTTTGCCCTTGATGACAAAGGGGGAGAGTGACATGGAGTTGGCATCAAGTCCAAAGGGGGAGATCGTTGGCATTATGACACATGCTTGGCACTATGGCACAGGTATTGTCCTTGATGGAAACTCACTTAGAAAATCATTCAGATGATAGTTCAAGCTCACAGGCTCTCTAAATAAAGGAAAAGAAGGTATATGTAGGTTCTCATTGACCAAGCCGTGTATCCACGCAGGATCGCCGATCAAAAGGCACGTATTCGTATGCACGCACTTTCATGCAAGGAAAAGCGCGTACATGTGGGAAACTTTGTTTTTATTCCATGGTATTTAGTCCTTGGAATTTGGACCTATGGTTTTGGACCATGGTATCTCGTCCGAAGTGTTGAACCCAGGTATTGGGTCGTAAGTATTGGTTTTAAGTGGTTTTGGACCATGGTATTGAGTAAGGCCTAAGACTATAAAATAGGAAGGAGATCATTAGGCAAAGGCACTCAAGCATTGAATATCTTATGAAGAGGAAGATCTAGAATACTAGTCATTAGGCTATGGTGCATAGCTAGATCTGAATCAAGTAGGAACATGAGCGCTAGAAGAAGGATAAGTTCTATTGATGGGTCAAGATCTTAAGGCTTGAAGAGAAGTATCTTTGTGTGACTTTGATCTTTTATATTTGGTGCATGACTTGATCTGTAAATCTGATGATTTGGGTATAATTGATGTTTGAATAGTTGAACAAGGTAAATTATCTTTTACAAATTTGTACACAGGTTCTGTTAGCACTCAAATCTGCCTTAGGCTGAAATAAGGCAAGACTCAAGGCCACATCAAACCACGCTCAACCTCATAGCTAGCCCTACGAGGACAGGAGAGGGCTCTCTCCGGGTCAAACTCAGCAAAAGATAATCGAAATGGATCGAGATGACCAAATTGATGACTGATTTTAGGCTAGGTATGAAGTACAAAGAGTTTAGAATTGATTTGTAATGATTTTGTTGAAATCAAGGGAAAGGCAAACTTGGGTGCGGTGATGAGGCACAGTTTTGCAGAGGTCCACTTGGGGGAAGATAGGCGATTGTTTTGATGCCTTAAAGCAGGAGAGATGGATAGATCATACTGGTGAGGGGCTAAGGAGAGCAAGGAGTCTCAAGGATTCTCCTTAATCTGAAGAAAAAATAGAAGATTAAACAAATTTAAAGGCAAAGCACAACAATTTCATGGATTCTACCTTAACACTTCATTTTTTTAATAACATAAGATTTAATAGAGATAATGATGCACATACACAACTTACAAGTACTGAGAGAAACAAACCATCAACACATAAAGCCACATGGATCCCAAATAGTGCTGCAAAACCCTGGTCTTTCCTTTGCCAAAAATGCAGATAAGATATGTACAATATAGTCTCAAGCTATTCCCAAGAGTCCAACCCTGAAAATGACTAAGAAAATACATGATATAGGCAAGCTAACAAATTCCCTTACCTCTAGGGGTCGAGCTCATCATTCTACGAGCTGTTTCAACCAATTCTAAACTAAGCAGTACAATCTAGGCAATCAAAACAACTTGCCTCTATAAGCTACGAAACCAATTCATTCATTACATTTTTGATATTTTATGAATGAATCATCTAGAATAGGTAAATAAGTGTCATAACAACATAAAAATCAAATAATTACATCAAGGAGGGTGAAAAATCCCATCACAAGTCAAAACAAGTGAAACTCGCTTGATTCGCTGAGCTGAGGAAGAAAACTGAGCCAAAACACCCTGTGCGCCGCGTGCCTTTGCAGCTACTTTTGGGGCACTTCCTGACATCCAAATTGAGCTCACGTGGGCTTGTTGGAACGTTCTGGATGTCTACTTTCCAACCCAAGTAGAATTTTCTAATTTTGTCTCCATTTGACCCTCCAAAAGAGAATTCTCCCAGAAGTACTACCTGCTGGTGCAAAAAGTGGCAGAAAGGTGATTTTTATGATGTTTTTTGAGATTTTGATCACCAAAAACTTTATGAAATGCCTTGGAAATTGCTCAGCATGTGTATTTCATCATGAAAAATCCAAACATGTAAGCCACCTGTGATTTGGACCTCTCCATTTTGTGGGTCGCGTGCTGAGCGCGACGCATAGAACCCAAAAACCTGTTTTGCAAGCCAAAAATTTTGAAATGACAAAATTTTCTCCAAATGTGCCCAAAATTGGAGTGAAGCCCCTCCATCATGTATCATGCTCAACTAGAGAAACCTCGGCCAAAACTCAAAGCGGATCAGGCCTTTTGCGTTGCTTTTGTGCTTTTCTCAAACGCCTTTTGAGGACCTTCATTCTCACTTTGCAAACATGCATGCGAGCCCAATAGTGAGTCTTCATGTGGCGAAGCATGTCCTTGTCCCTATTTTCCTTCACCAACAACTTTTCCAAGTGAGTGTTCACCTAGATGAGCATCGATTCTCGATCAATAGGTGTCAAATCACCGGGTCTCCTACGAGCCAATTCTCGGTCTTCACGAATCTTGCGCAGCTCGTAAAGTTCATGCTCATCCTCCAACTGCTTGTTGCGCTACTCTAAGTAGTTGATCACCCATTTAGCCATCTACAATTTCTTTTGTAGTGACTCATTCTTGGCCCTTAGTTCTCGGATAATCTCCTTAAGCTCTGAGTTGGGAGAACTAGCATCAACATTAATGATACCGGTATCCTGAACTCCTGAAGGACCCTCATCAACCATGGGTCTCTTGCCCCTGTCCTGACTCTGTACCTGTGATGTAGATGGAAGCGAGACCCCTTCCACATGATGTGGAGATAATACTCGCTCTGGTGATGATGTCAACGACACCCCTTCCACCCCGAGTGGAGAAAGTACTCGTCGAGCAACTGCAAATAAGGCCCTGGGGCCTTTCTGATATGTCACATATGCTGGAGCATCAACATGCTTGGTCTCATGAATTTCAAACTGCTGTGAAGGCCCTCCCTCATCATGGATGATCTCTGGAGGAGGCTGTAGTGCGGAAAAGAAATCACGGGAGATGAAATCCTCCCAAGCAATACCTTGCTGTGCCAACTGATGCATCACTATGATTTTGATCAATGCATAGTGATATATGCTCCTGTGCTGATGTGCCGGGGTCTTCCTCTGTACTAAGGGTACCATCCTCTCTATGTTTTGGCACATGAAAAACACGATGCTCATCATACGTACCCGTGTGAAATGCATCAACAAACATACATGGTACACATAGAGACGTGAAAATCTGCCCTCACAGTTGAAATACCGAATGATGAGTTTCATCAATGGTGCAAACTCATCTTTCAGGTATCTGAAAGGAAAGGCTGCACTCAAGTGTCTGATATATGTGGGCTTGACATATGGCTCATAATAATATCTGTCCATCATCTGGCGTTTACTCCATTCCTCCCCCACATTTGGTATTCCGGTGGCCAGAGAAATAGTGTCGGGTGACAAAGTGAAATCCACTCGAGGAAGGTTCACATGACCATCCTGTAAGTTAAGGACAAATAGACGGACCAGTTCCTGATGATGCTGAGTTTGTGAGATCATCTCACAATATTGGTAACATGTTTGGCGTCGAAAACAATCCATGGCAAGCGAGCAAGCTTGCAATTGAGCCAAAGAGGTAGGCTCCTCCCTAACATGTTGTCCACTCTTGCCACCCCTGTGATACCTTTGTGGCACATTAGGCACATTGACCTCCGGTGTAGAGTCACTATCATAATCCTGCTCATATTTGGACTCGGTCTTTGACATGTTCTCTAAAAACAAGGTGGCCAGAATATATATATTTGATGATATAAAACTGTGTGCCAAAAGTTGACTGTTGGCTTTTTGTCTCTTTGTCAAAATGCTGAGAATTTAGGCGTGAGGAGAGGTGATTTGAGCGGCTTCTTGGTGAATTTGCAGGCACAAACCCTATGCGCCACGCACTTTACCCAACTCGCCGCGCGCTCTGAGTGCGTCGCGCCTGTGTTAATTTACACGGGAAAAAGTGGCCTGATGCGTCGCGCACCTATGCTGATGTGTCACGCACCTCTGTAGTTGACCAAAAACTCACAAACTTGCCTTAAACATGCAAAATCACCCTTCAATGATACTCTTAGCTCTCAAAATGTGTAATGGGTTGGAAATGAGGAGAAATGACTTGATATAGCATCCATTTTGATTTTTTCTCTATAAAACCCATTTTTCTTATGTTTGGTTGTTGATACTTTTTCAAAATTAATAGGCTCTGACCTTTCTGGTTTCCTTCATAAAATAGGTTGAAATGATGAGTTTCTCTGATAGGTTTTTGCAGGTATATCTCTGATATGCTTTAGCAAAGGAGACTAGGGCTGCACTTGAACAATTGAAGAATTGAAAATTTTGACAATTTTTACAAAAATGAGGTGGCGACTTGTCTTCAAAACAGATTTTTGAAGAGAAGTCCTTATTAAGTTGTACAATGGTGAGAATTATTGAAGTGATGATCTATCAAAGGCATCCCTCTGCCCTGCTAGTCTTCTAAGACTTTTCAGGACTAAATTAACTCAAACCCTAGACCTAGACCTAAAAATTTTAAAAAACATGACTTGAGAAGCTTTATGACTCATCCTAAACCAGCAGTGATATGCACGAGGGGAATGAATGACACAGACCACTCCATCAGAGTTATGGCATGCCTAACAAAATGCAACTGATGAAAACTGGTGGGACACCTAAAACATGAAATGCAAAAAAGAGCTTTGATCTCTGATGGAGGGAAAACTAGACCGACTCTAACATTGGCTCCAATGGGGATGGTAGCTCCTTCGAGATGCTAAGAACTATAGACCTCTGTAAGAGATAGATAGTGCCTTCATCCATTGGGCGATGGAGTCAATATTCCGACAAAAAATCTTGAGAATTTGACTGAAAAAACAAAAATTGCATTGACAAAACTAAACTCGAAGTTAAAGATTTTGACAACTAACTTGACAAACTTAGATTAACTAACTTTCATTTTCAGAATTATAGCCTTCACCTCGGGCCCCAAACTGAAGATGATAAGTTAGTGTACATGTGCAATAGAAAAAAAGTAAAATGATATGTACAATGATAATGAAATGAGCAGAAAATATTTAGAAGTAGTATCTCTTTAACAGCCGACCATTGATCTGCCCTCCAGGATATTCATCTCTGTTCATCTCTTTGAGAAGGAAAGCGTTTTGGCCGTGATATGCTGCAATCTTGTAAGGACCCTTCCATAAATTTTCAAATTTGCCATGCTTTCCCTTGTCTTCATGACGAGCATCCCACCTCAAAACAACCTCATATAGCGGAAATGTATCCGCCTTTGCTTCCGGTCATAAATCTTTTTGATGCGCTCTTGCAGCTTGCAAGTATTTTGAAATACATCCTCCCGTGTCTGGTGCAAATGAATCATCTGATTTATCCTTCTTTGCATAGGATCTTCCTCACTACCCGCTTCTTGAAGCAATTTGACTACTGGGACAGCAGGCGAACTGGGAAAAACCGTGTCTGTTCCATACACCAACTCGAAAGGAGACATGCCAATAAACTTTCTATGACTCACCTTATCAGCCCATAGTGCATTTATCAACTTCGTGTGCTAGCCCTTTTTGTTGATTTCCAAAAATTTCTTAATGATATTGACCAAAGACTTATTAGATGACTCCGCCAATCCATTTCCTTGAGGGTGGTATGCGGTTGAATGTCCCAAGCTAATATTGTACTTATAGCAAAACTCAATCATCCTTTTTGACTTAAACACTGCTGCATTATCTGTAATTAACTTACTTGGACTTCCAAAACATGACAAAATATTGGTCTCAAGAAAAGAAATAATTACTGCATCCGTAGCTTGTCGAGTAGGAATTTCTTCAATCCATTTTGTGAAGTAGTCCGTGGCCGTCAATATCCATCGATGTTGTCTTGATGATGCCGGATGAATTTCACCAATGAAATCCAATCCCCACTACTGAAAAGGTGCGCTGAATTCAATTGGTTTGAGAGGCAAAGGCTGGAGCTTCTGCTTTCCTTGAAAAATTTTACATTCGTGACAATTTTTGATGGCCTTATATACATCTGAAAATAATGAAGGCCAATAATATCCTGCCCTTAGAATCTTGTTTGCTGTAGTCTTCCAAAACAGATGACCCCCACAGTCCCCTCTATGAAAATCTTCCACGACTCTTTTAGCTTCCTCCTCGACCAAACAATTTAATAGCATTCAACCAGGGTCTTTCCAAAACAATGTTGAATCTAGTATGCAAAATTTTGCAGCCTTCAATTTCAATGTTCTACTTCTATTTCTCAGCATTCCAGGAGGTGAAGACAAATGCTAAAGTACACATAAAATGTCAGCATACCAAGGAGATGAAAGAAACATTTCAGATACCTGAACTGATGGGTTCTCCTCATCTTCATCGGACATGGCAGCAATCAAATTTATGTCTAAAACTTGCAGATTTATTTCAGCCATTAGCTTGGCGAGTCCTTGACCTTTGATCAGCTTGGTCGGTTTAATATCTACATCATACTCTAACAAAGAAGCAATCCACTTACCCCTTCTACCTTCTGGATCTGCCTGTACTAAAATATCTTTAACTGTTGCGTTAGGAACATAAGCTAGAATATGGGAATGCAATATATACACACAAAAATATTTCAAGGCCTTAACAAGTGTACGTGCTTGCTTCTCAATGATGTTATATTTCAATGCTCCATCTCTAGTGATCCGACTAAAAAAATAAATGGGCTTTTCAACACTTTCTCTCTTCTGCATTAGTACGGCTGCCAAAGTGTGCTCAGAGGCAAATGAGAACAAAATAAAATCCTGAGTGTAGTCGGGGCTGATCAAAATAGGAGCTGAAGAAAGAGCTAACTTCACTAAATTAAATGATTTGACTGCCTCTTCAGTCCACTTTACCTGACTGTCCTTCTTGAGCATGCTTGTGATCTCTCTAAGATGCTCTGCTAGATTTAGAATGAAGCAACGCAGAAAATTCAGTTTACCATTGAAGGACTGAATTTCTTTCTTGTTCCGGGGCTATTCAATTTGCTGAATGGCTTCAACACATGCTGGATCAATACGAATGCCGTCTTTAGATATGATGTGGCCAAGAAGTTTGCCCTCATCCATGGAAAAAAGACTATTTTTCAGATTCAACGATATGCCATATTTTCTGCACTTTTGGAAAACAATTTTCAAATGATACAAATGTTCCTCATCAGAATTTGAAAATAGAATCAAGTCATCAAGATAAACAACTAAAAATACATCTTTCTCATTGGTGAAGGCTACGTCCATTGCCCGCTGAAAAGTGGCTCCTGCATTTTTCAAACCAAAAGGCATCTTTGCATAATGAAATGTTCCCCATGGAGTGGTGAACGTTGTCTTGTCACGATCATCTTCATGCACTAAAATCTGATTGTATCCTGAATAACCATCGAGTAGTGACATCCTTGATGCTCCAACTACTCGCTGCAATATATGATCCATTTTGGGCAGCGGATAATTGTCTTTTAAAGACACTTATTCAAATTTTGAAGTCATGCATAAACGAATCTCCCTGTCTCTCCTACGGCCCCAAGTTTGTTATCCATCTGAAAATCAGATAGGCACAATGATTCTACTTATACCAATCTATTTACCTCTTTCTCAATTGATGGCAGCAGTTTCGGATTGATTCTCCTCAATTTTTGACGAAAAGGCTTCTGATTTGGCTTAATAGGAATAGTATGCTAAATGATGTTTGGGTCATTTGTTTTAAGATCTGAGTAATCCCATGCAAATAAATCAGAAAATAAAGACAACAATTTCATATATTCAGCTTTTACCTTTGGTGACAATGACCTTGATAATTTAACCATCTTGGGATTTTCAGCTGTCCCAATGTTTACCTCTTCAACACCCTTTTTAGTCGGTCTCAATGTCGATTTGCGGGCCACATCATGTTGGTCAAATAGCTCCTCTAAAGGAATCAATCCCTTAGGAATAATGTTGTCCTTAAGTTGTAGCACATCCATTTGATTCACTTGTATATTGTCAACACCATCATCATTTTCAGTATCTATTGAGGAATCTTTGAACTTACCCTTATTTTGTAGAAACTCATTGATCTCTTCATCATCTTGAAAAACTTGCCAACATCATTGATTATATGGAACGGTGGGACGATGCTTCACATGAATCTCAAGTTTGTTGCTAGAATTCATTGGAATTTTTAAATTGCTTGCTGCCTTAGCAAGTCCATCAGCAACACCATTTTGTAGGCGAGGCACACATGTCAAGGTATAATCAAAAAACAACTTCAAATTATCTAAGACTGCATTTCGATATGCCCTCATGCGAGGATGTTTGGCCTGAAACTCACCCTTAAATTGCTTTATCACCAACTCAGAATCACCATAGACTGCAATCTTCTTCGCTTTCAGCTTTCTAAGAATTTCTAAGCCAGCAATGAGAGCCTCATATTCTGCCTCATTATTTGAACAATCAAATGATAGTTTATAAGAGCACACTCTCACCTTGCTTGGAACTTTATCTCGAGCAGAAAAAGGACTTCAAATCCACACACCAATACCAGCACCATCACTACCTACTGCGCCATCGAAATCCATGGTCCAAAGACCATCTTCATCCTCCTCCAAGTGCTGAAATTGTACTGCCTATTTTTCTGTTTGTTGCCCCTTATCTTCACCTGTTTGTTCCATGGTAGCTTGCTTTTCTCCTCTTTCCTTTTGTAGAATTTCTCTAAAATTTTCGGTGATCTCTGGTATATCTTCCGCCTGAACTAACTGACTATCTAGATCATTAAAACTATGAGCAAATAAAACAAACGACTCCAAATCTGTATGTACATAATTTACAGGATGATTGATTGGCTTTTCTTTGCTAGTTATCATGTATTTCATCTTTTTCTCTCGATATAGCTTTCTCATTTGACCAAAGACTCGAATTGTGGCATAAGAAAAGTCTAATTGTAGAGTACCCTTCAACTTAGCTCCCCAGGATCTCGAAAGTAGCATACCAAAACGTGGAGGAATGTCCTCCACCACCACATCCATCAACACATTCTTTGCTAAGATTTGGTCTAAGCTAACAACCAAATATTTGATGAGCCCGATACATCTCACACGGCTGGAATCAAACGAATAAATCATGATATTTTTTGGTAATGTCTAACCCCAGCTTCTCCATGATTCCCTTTGGCATCAAATTGTTCGAAGCACCCGAATCAAACATAGAATTATGCAAAACATATTCATGCAATCTCAAACTGATATAAAAGGGAGGAACAACACTATCAGGGGACTGACCATCCAATGCTGGTCCAAAAATTATTTCTGGTTGATCATCTTCAACATTTACCGTGTCCATCATGGGATCAAAATTCAGAAGTTTAGAGACTTGACCTCGGTAACTGCTGTTTTTCATAGTTTCAGTCAAAGGAATAGATATTTTTAATTTGGAAATTTCATTTTCCAAGCTAAATGCTGAAACGTTTTCAACTTCTTTGACCGAAACCTCTCTCCTATCTTTGATTATAGCTGCCTAATTCGTCCGTTCTGTTGCTGATATCTTACTAGTTGTGGGATCAATTGTCTCTTTTCCTTTCTTCGACGGTATTGGTGAATCCGTCTTTCGTGTTGTAGCTTCCTTTCTTTTCTGAATGGGATTGATAGGCACATCTCGGTTTCTTAATGAATACTGCTTATGTTGAGTGGACAAGGCATTCAAATATCCTCTTTGGTAATCATCTAAATCTGCATCATTAGCTAAGATAAAATATTCATCTTGCTGGGCGCCTGAAATTTCTCCATACTCTTCTTCTTCGGTGATGTAAATGGGTATATCATGCAATTGCTGAGGTAAAGCAAGAGGTGCAAAGCGAGCAGCCATTGCTCTAGGTGGATTTACTCTAGGTGTTGTTGGCGGAGTGGATGTCGCTACTATATGGGGAGTATGTGGAGGTGTATGTGGAGGAGAAGCAATGTGGGATGAAGAAGGGGAATTAGCTGTAGATTCAGAGTAAGTAATTATAGGCTGCACAGGAATCGTGGGAATGAAAGGTGGTTCTGTAGGAATTCTAGAGGTAGATGTCGTGACGGTGGATCCAATGTTTGCAGATACGGCTTCTAAGAACTCAGCAAGATTTGCTGCTTGGATGCTGGTCTGAAGGTGCCTCAAGATAAAATTGTCAATTAATTTATTGTGCCTTTCAAATTCAAGAGCTGCAGCAAAGTCAGGATTTGGAACAATAGAATCGAGAGCCTTTTCGGACTTGGTTTTAAACAATGACAATTCAAACCTTGTGTCGAAAGGAAGTTCTTCGAGGTATTCAAAAATTGCATGACATGAATGAGATTTAACCAAGGGAGTCGCCGAGCTTTCTTGACAGAGGATTTTTCGAATCAAATTTGGATTTTCGTAAACGGGAGGTGGATTCGGATCTGGATTAGCTCTTGTATGTCTTTTTGAAGCCAGTGTGTTTATCAAAAGATCAAAGGAACTAAAATAATTTAGCCAATCATTTGCTAGACTCAACCATCCAAAGGTCTAGAACGATCAAAAGTACTGGGGTGATCTGCAAATCAAAGTTTCACAAGCTAACCGGAGATCGACTAAAGCAACATTTATCTACTTCCGCTTATGCATAGCAAGAGCGTTTCGAAAGCTACCTGGCATGACTTCAGACTCCGTCTAAGAATTGTGAAACAAACTCATCAACAAGCAAACCATTTGAGAATTCTCCCCAGT
Organism: Pinus taeda; assembly: GCA_000404065.3. Taxonomy (NCBI): domain Eukaryota; kingdom Viridiplantae; phylum Streptophyta; class Pinopsida; order Pinales; family Pinaceae; genus Pinus; species Pinus taeda. The sequence continues at coordinate 351,931 of APFE030300984.1, read as the reverse complement.
ATGGTCGCCACTATGTTAGCGCTCAAATCTGCCTCAGGCTGAAATAAGGCAAGACTCAAGGCCACATCAAACCACGCTCAGCCTCGTAGCTAGCCCTACGAGGATAGGAGAGGGCTCTCTCCGGGTCAAACTTGGAAAAAGATAATCGAAATGGCCCGAGATGACTGAATTGATGACTGATTTTAGGCTAGGTATGAAGTACAAAGAGTTTAGAATTGATTTGTAATGATTTTGTTGAAATCAAGGGAAAGGCAATTTTGGGTGCGGGATGAGGTAGAGTTTTTGCAGAGGTCCACTTGGGGCAAGATAGGCGATTGCTTTGATTCCTTAAAGCAGGTGAGATGGATAGATCAAACTGGTGAGGGGCTAAGGAGAGCAAGGGGTCTCAAGGATTCTCCTTAAACTGAAGAAAACATAGAAGATTAAACAAATTTAAAGGCAGAGCACAACAATTTCATGGATTCTACCTTAACACTTCATTTGTTTAATAACAAAAGATTTAATAGAGATAATGATGCACATACACAACTTACAAGTACTGAGAGAAACACACCATCAACACATAAAGCCACATGGATCCCAAATCGTGCTGCAAAAACCCTAGTCTTTCCTTTGCCAAAAATGCAGATAAGATAAGTACAATATAGTCTCAAGCTATTCCCAAGAGTCCAACCCTGAAAATGACTAAGAAAATACATAATATAGGCAAGCTAACACATTACCTTGCCTCTAGGGGTCGAGCTCATCATTCTAGGAGCTGTCTCAACCAATTCTAAACTAAGCACTACAATCTAGGCAGTCAAAACAACTTGCCGCTATAAGCTAGGAAACCAATTCATTCATTACATTTTTGCTATTTTATGAATGAATCATCTAGAATAGGTAAATAAGTGTCATAACAACATAAAAATCCAATAATTACATCAAGGAGGGTGAAAAATCACATCACAAGTCAAAACAAGTGAAACTGGCTTGATTCACTGAGCTGAGGAAGAAAACTGAGCCAAAACACCCTGTGCGCCACGCGCCTAAGTCCCGTGTGCCGCGCGTCTTTGCAGCTACTTTTGGGGCACTTCCTGGCATCCAAATTGAGCTGAAGTGGGCTTGTTGGAAATCTCTGGATGTCTACTTTCCAACCCCAAGTGGAATTTTGCCAATTTGGTCTCCATTTGACCCTCCAAAAGTGAATTCTCCCAGAAGTACTACCTGCTGATGCAAAAAGTGGCAGAAAGGTGATTTTTATGATGTTTTCTGAGCTTTTGATCAACTAAAACTTGATGAAATGCCTTGGAAATCACTGAGCATGTGTATTTCATCATGACAAATCCAAAAATGTAAGCCACCCGTGATTTGGACCTCTCCATATTGTGGGTCGCGTGCTAAGCACGACGCATAGAACCCAAAAACCTGTTTTGCAAGCCAAAAATTTTGAAATGACAAAATTTTCTCCAAATGTGCCCAAAATTGGAGTGAAGACCCTCCATCATGTATCATGCTCAACTAGAGAAACCTCGGACAAAACTCGAAGCAGATTAGGCCTTTTATGTTGTTTTTGTGCTTTGCTCAAACGCCTTTTGAGGACCTTCATTCTCGCTTTGCAAACATGCATGCAAGCCCAATAGTGAGTCTTCATGTGGCGACCATGTCCTTGTCCCTGTTTGCCTTCGCCAACAACTTTTCCAAGTGAGTGTTCACCCAGATGAGCATCGATTCCCGATCAATAGGTGTCAAATCACCGGGTCTCCTACGAGCCAATTCCCGGCCTTCACGAATCTTGTGCAGCTCATAAAGTTCATGCTCATCCTCCAACTGCTTGTTGCCCTGCACTAAGTAGTTGATCACCCATTTAGCCATCTGCAATTTCTTTTGCAGCAACTCATTCTCGGTCCTTTGTTCTCGGATAATCTCCTTAAGCTCTGAGTTGGGCGAACTAGCATCAACATTAATGATACCAGTATCCTGAACTCTTGAAGGACCCTCATCAACCATGGGTCTCTTGCCCCTATCCTGACTCTGTACCTGTGCTGTAGATGCAAGCGAGACCCCTTCCACATGATGTGGAGATAATACTTGCTCTGGTGATGATGTCAACGAGACCCCTTCCACCCTGGGTGGAGAAAGTACTCATCGTGCAGCTGCAAATAAAGCCCTAGGGCCTTTCTGATATGTCACATATGCTGGAGCATCAACATGCTCGGTCTCATGAATGTAAAACTGTTGCACAGGCCCTCCCTCATCATGGACGATCTCTGGAGGAGGTTGTAGCGCGGAAAAGAAATCACGGGAGATGAAATCCTCCCAAGAAATACCCTGCTGTGCCAACTGATGCATCACTATGATTTTGATCAATGCATAATGATATATGCTCTTGTGCTGATGTGCCGGGGTCTTCCTCTGTACTAAGGGTACCATCCTCTCTATGCTTCGGCACATGAAAAACGGAATGCTCATCATACGTACCCGTGTGAAGTGCATCAACAAACGTACATGGTACGCATAGAGACGTGAAAATCTGCCCTCAGAGCTGAAATATCGAATGATGAGTTTCATGAATGGTGCAAACTCATCTTTCAGGCATCTGAAAGGAAACGCCATGCTCAAGTGTCTAATATATGTGGGCTTGACATATGGCTCATAATAATATATGTCCAGCATCTGGCATTTACTCCATTCCTCCCCCACATTTGGTATTCCAGTGGCCTGAGAAATAGTGTCGGGTGACAAAGTGAAATCCACTCCAGCAAGGTTCACATGACCATCCTGTAAGTTAAGGACAAATAGACAGACCAGTTCCCGATGATGCTAAGTTTGTGAGATCATTTCACAATATTGGTAACATGTTTGGTGCCGAAAACAATCCATGGCAAGCGGGCAAGCTTGCAATTGAGCCAAAGAGGTAGGCTCCTCCCTAACATGTTGTCCACTCTTGCCACCTGTGTGATACCTTTGTGGCACATTAGGCACATTGACCTCCGGTGTAGAGTCACTATCATAATCCTGCTCATATGCAGACTCGGTCTCTGACATGTTCTCTAAAAACAAGATGGCCTGAATATATATATTTGCTGATATAAAACTATGTGCCAAAAGTTGACTGTTGACTTTTTGTCTCTTTATCAAAATGCTAAGAATTTAGGCGTGAGGAGAGGTGATTTGAGCAGCTTCTTGGTGAATTTGCAGGCACAAACCCTATGTGCCACGCGCTTTACCCAACACACTGCGCGCTCTGAGTGCGCCGCACCTGTGTTAATTTACACGGGAAAAAGTGGCATGATGCGCTGCGCGCCTCTGGAGCTGACCAAATACTCACAAACTTGCTTTAAACTTGAAAAATCACCCTTCAATGATACTCTTAGCTCTAAAAATGTGTAATGGGTTGGAAATGAGGAGAAATGACTTGATATAGCATCCATTTTGATTTTTGCTCTATAAAACCCATTTTTCTTATGTTTTGTTGTTGATACCTTTTCAAAATTAATAGGCTCTGACCTTTTTGGTTTCCTTCATAAAATAGGTTGAAATGATGAGTTTCTCTGATAATTTTTTGCAGGTATAGCTCTGATATGCTTTAGCAAAGGAGACCAGGGCTACACTTGAACAATTGAAGAACTGAAAATTTTTACAATTTTTACAAAAATGAGGTGGCTACTTGTCTTCAAAACAGAGTTTTGAAGAGAAGTCCTTATTCAGTTGTACAATGGTGAGAATTATTGAAGTGATGATCTATCAAAGGCATCCCTCTGGCCTTCTAGTCTTCTAAGTCTTTTCAGGACTAAATTAACTCAAACCCTAGACCTAGACCTAAAAATTTAAAAGAAAATGACTTGAGAAGCTTTATGACTCATCCTAAACCAGCAGTGATATGCACGAGGGGAATCAATGACATAGACCACTCCATCAGAGTTATGGCATGCCTAACGAAATGCAACTGATGAAAACTGGTGGGACACCTAAAACATGAAATGCAAAAAAGAGCTTTGATCTCTGATGGAGGGAAAACTAAACTGACTCTAACAGGTTCAACATAGCAAAGGTGCGTATACACACTCATTCAATAATTCAAAATAGCGTATACGCAGGTTTTCCTTAATATAGCAGTGTATGCACGTAGGTTCTACATATTGAATTAGTGTACATTTCATAAAATATGTTTTAGCTACTTCTGTTTACTGTAATAGTGTTTTGGGTTCTGGCTCTGATTGAAGTTGCTCAAATGTATAATGAAAGCAAAACTCTCATAAATGAAGGGGATCTGTTGGGCACCAAGGTTTTCGATAAGGAGATCCCCTGGTTAATGGAAGTGGGGAACTAATTGCGATCGAATGCAATGAAGGTTATTGTGAGCGGAATGGAGGCTTTGAATGAGGCTAAAGTAGGAAGTGCCTTCCAAGTGTATTACAACATGGAGGAATTGAGGTCCATTGTTGAGGCCATGATTAGTAAATACAAGTCGCAATCTATTAAGTGTGTGATTTGGGTATTAGGCATGCAGGGCGTATCAGTTAGATTTGGTTTATGCTTTGGATTGAGTGGGATTTAGAAGAGTGGCACACCGTACATCAGAGGCATTCTAAAGGAAAATGAGGTATTGTGGTAGAGGATGGGATCTTGTATCGACTAGTTGCATTCGACTATCCTTACAATGTTGCATTTGCAAAGGGTATCATTGAACAAAAGGGATCCTTTCATTATTACTTGTTTCTTGAAGGCATAATGCAAGTATGAACTTGTAAGTAAATTCTACCATTGATTTCTTGATCTGCAACATACAATATTTATAACTAGTGCTTGCTTTGGTGAATACAAATGCATTATTTTACTAAATTTTCATGGGATACCATAGGGATTTTAATTCAAAATATCACTTGGGGCATATAAACTGATTACAAATTATCCTCCAAATATTCATTTTTTTATTATAAAATCTACTTAATACAATTATTGGTTGCGCCTCCTATTCAAACCTTTCATAACAAATCCCTTCATATGATCAACCCTGTAATTTAGAATTTCTTTGTTTAACACACATAACAGAAACATTCTCCTAATTTTCACTACAAAAACTATGATCTCTATTGCCAACATATGATAAAATGAGATCAATGTTTTCTTCTACATGCTACCTGGTTGTTTTCTACCAGATTGTATATGGTATCAATACCATAAGGCCCCAAAAATTACAACATAGGGCTAAGAATTATGGTTTTCTACTTCGATAAATTTTCCACCTAAGATTTATGGCCTATAAATTGTGAAAATCCTTCATAATCCTTGCTTATGCCTTTCATTCACTTGATGCCACATTTGAAGATGCGGAAATATATAATGTTCATTTTCAACTATCCGTTCCCATGCTTTTATTGGATGTGATTGCTAGTTCCTCCATTTTCCCATGTTATGAGTGAAGAATTTTTGTTCACATTGATCAATTCGATGATATTACTATTCAACTTTCACATCTTGTTCATGATAGCATTCATATTTCCATCCATATGAAACAACATATTCCTCTTCTTGTTCTCGTTGTTGAATTTCTTCTTGATGATATGAACCATTATATCTATAAGGAAAATTTCATTCCACAAGTATGCAATCGTTCAGACTACAAAAATCTATTAATATATGGAAAACATATTAGTGTGAATGTAAATGAGAAACTATATTTTTTTTTATGATCCATCTATATTCCAACTAATTTATCTCTAATGGAATGTACTTGTAATCAATAAATAAACTAATGTGGGACATGAGTCGACTTCCAAATTATAATGAAATAAAGTAGTTATGGATTTTCATATTTAGAGAAATATATAAACTCTTTGAATTGATAAAACATAAATTATAAAATGGAATTGCAAAGATAGCATTACTAGATGACTTTTGGATGCCATGAGAACATCCTTTCAGAATCTATTACCTCACTTAATTATGCAATTGTTTTTGGCCTGTCAGTGCCTCTTATAGGAATTTATTCAAACTTGCCTCTGTGTATTCAAATTGGATGGCCTCTCCTATAAGTATTCGAAAAGAAAAGATGTTAAAACTGGCAAATAGGGCCAAACTCCATCTGGGTCATCTTATTAATGGAAGCTGATATATTTTCTTGGATCTGTCTCATCGAGAGGTGTAGGATTGATATAAAGATCATCCTATTCCAATAAGTATTCATGGAGATATGAATTTAATTGTGTTATTAGACAATTCATCAAGGTTGGCCAGCAACCGAATAAACCCCACTTGTGCTCAATGATTTAGTATAAATAGAGGTGGTGTTCATGTCATTTCAACACACTGGGGATCTCTTCCTCTCTAATTGTCTTTGGGTTTTAGTAGGAGGAGAGATCCTAAGGGATAACACTACACTAATCCAAAGTGTAGAAGATGGAATTGCTGAGAACTTCAAGAACTATCAAAACTATCGGGAACAGCTGGAACTGTTGGAACAGTCGGGAAAGAAGATGCAGAGGAAAGAAGCTTGAATAGCCAAAGGTATTGGAATAGCTGGGATAGTTAACGCACACGGTAGAAGCCAGAACTGTCAGGAATGGCCAGAATTGTCAAAACTGCCAGAATTGTTGGGAACAACCGAAATTGCCAGAACTTCCTAGAATAGCCAGAATTTCTAGAACTATCAGGAACTCTCGAGAATTGCCGAGACTTCCAAGAAAAGCCGAAACTACCTTTACTGCTGGGAATAGCCAGAATTTCCAGGAACTGCCGGAATATGCAGGAAAGATGACACGGAGGGCAGAACCTAGAACTGCCAAGAATTGCAGGAATTGTCGGAACTACTAAAACTCCTGGAACTATCGGGAACAGCTAGAACTATCAGAACTGCTGGGAACTACCAGAATAGCCAGAGCATCTATCTCTGAAGGAGAGCAGCATGCAAGGGAAAACTAGCTAACATTGGGAAAATTGTATGATACTTAGCAGTAAATATACCAAGCATGCAAGGGACAACTAGCATGCAACAAAAAGTACGCTAAGGACAACAAGCATGCAAGGGACAACTAGCATGCAACAAAAAGTATGCTAAGGACAACAAGCATGCTAGGGACAACAAGCAAGCAAGGTGCAACCAACACATAGGTTAGTATGGCAACATGGTGGAGTAATTGCACACAATGCAATACGATGTTGGGTACAATCATGATTAATGAAGAGTGATGAGATGTAACATAGTGTGATGGGTGCAACATGGTGTAATGCGGTGAGGCACAACATGATGACGAAATGCAGCACGACGATAGGTCAAGGAGTCACCTTGGGGAATCGGTTGAAGCAGCATGTCTTCAACTGATCTCATGTATCATCTTCTTAGAGATGATCTATGCTCTTATCTAGATAAGCCAAAGTGTTGACTTCTGTTATAAATGTACTATCCCTCTCTCTGCTGAACTATTGAACAAAATATAAGAAGAATTGTTCAAGGGTTTCCCCACATTAGGGCTTCTCTCTGGCTAGCACCACATCTTGTGTCCTCTTGTCTTGGCTTGTCTTCTACGATTTATGTTTATGTTCTATCTGTAGTTTACTTTAATATTGATGTGATTGCTAATCTGGAAAAGATATTGAGCTAACTATGAAAATTTAAATAAATTTCTCTAAGCATAGAACATACCTAAAATTAACATGGAATCAGAGCTAAGGTGAAGGCAATTCCCAAGCAAGAGTGAAAGAGAAATCAACGGATTCCTCGTCCCTCTTCAAATTCACCAACGGTGAAGTTTAGGTAGAGAATATTATCAGAATGGTGTAGCAAAAGTTTTTGATGGCCTACCTAAAGATCACTTCAATGGGAAGTCCAAATCTAAGGGTGTAAGGAAAGGAAAATGCCTTGGCTGTAATAAGTTAAACCATTATGTGAAGGAGTGTTTGAGGTAGGGACACATCACTTGATGATGATAACAATAATTCCACGGACATATTCAATTATCAGAGGAATGACAAGTAATGCAGGTCATCAAGGAAAAGGCCCACTCTTCAGAGAAATCAAGGAACACAAGGTATGAAGAATCAAATGTTGTTTCTGATAAGATAAAGAAGCGTTAGCTTGTATTTGCCCTCTCCTTCATATTATTTGGGAATCTAGCTTATTGGTCATAGTGCTTCAAGGCACCTCATCAGGTAGAAGGGTGCTCTCTCGAATTTGGTAGAGATGGAAACAACCATGGGATTATACTTGGAGTCAATGCCACCTATCCCGGAAAGGGTGTAGGGACTGTTAATGCATGGTCCCTGGCATATAACCATTCTTAGCCAAACTGATACAAGGGTTACCAAGCATATACCCACAGTATGCATATAAAAATGCAACCACACTCTTGTTCCAGATATTTAGCTCTACATGGAGTCAAATCTTCAAACCATAAATGGTCAAGGCCCTTTTATCAGTGGTTCCTTTGTATCAAAATCAGTCACCCTGCCTGAAACCTCCTATCGGGACTTGAATCCTTCACAGCCTTAGGTTAATACATATTTGTCATATAAAATCCTTCATTCGTTCCATTTCATTAAAATCCATTAACACATGAATTAACTATGAATATACCTTGCTCCTCTTACCATACAACCTTGTCACAGTTTTTGAGGCTAAGCCTCCTTGCAATCGGCATTCGCTATCAAAACTTTCGCAGGCCACATTGCATATGTGCCTTATCACCTTCCGATATGAGATTCCTTTTGTTAACGGCTGCATCACTTTAATGCAAATATAATGGAATAATGAGGAAACCCCTCTCCGAAAACATCTATCAAATCTCAAATATTATAGATTCACATTCATATCCTCATTGGGTCTGTAACTTATCGCTCCACAATGCTTCTGTTGCAACCTCCACCTTCTTTGATATGTGATAAGCGATTATCATTGTTCGCCATATCGTAACACTGCTAACCACTACTAATGGCCCTTGGTAACTCCAACTTTTGATTGCAATTTACATCATGACCGTTGATCTGGTCACGATCCAACAGTTCATGATTAATCAACACTCGCTCATCCCATCCTCCAAGGCTCGCTCCAATAATCTTAAAAGGGTTTTTGCTGATGTGAGTTAATCTTGGTCGTTGATCTTAATGATCCAACGACTGCTAAGAATCCATCCTCTAGTTTTCCACTCAACTTTATGTACTTAGTTCTTATGCTAAGTCATTATTTCTCCTGTGGTTGGCCTTCTTTAAAGGTTTCGGCCTTCTGCCCATTCGCAGCTCGCGTTTCTGTCTGAGTTTAAACTCCTCACTCTCTCTTGATTTTTGTCCTTGCAAAGCTCTTCGACTCCGCCTTCTGCTTCCACTTGGCTTCTGTTTTGGCCCAATATCCCTTTGTTGTTCTGTTGAGCAATACTCAATTTCTCCTTTGCATGTCCTCTGAACTTTGCCTGCAATCTCCTGCAACAGAACCTACGAGTTCAAACAATAATTAGTCACAATCATGTGATTCAACTCTTTTACATAATGAGGAATAACTCTGAATATATATTAATGTAAACCCAAAGACTACATTCGAGACTCTTCAGTCTCGTACACACACACCAGCCTCATTCTACTATTAGTGGCCTCTTCTTCTGCCAGTAGGCTTCCATATATTTATATGGAAACTTGGATTGGATTACTGATCCCATCCCTTCCTTAAATCACTCAAATAAAGCCCTAAAGCTTGCTGCATGCATACATATGTTGCAGATTTTATCCAGTCCATCTTTTCTCTGTTTTAAAATAGAAAAGTTCCCTTATCAACTCAAAGGTCCACTTCTACTCTAATTGATTCCTAAAATCTCTCTCTTGTTCCTTGAATCATGGAACTATTTAAGAGTTGGATTTGACTTCTAACTCTTTGTCATTTATTCACCACTCATGTTATCATTTATTTGTTTTGAGAGCATTTACATATTCTCCTATTATCTAATTAAATCACACATAAAGGCCTAAATATTGCATTAACTTGATACTTAGGAAAACTATATCCTAAAATGCATAACCCCCTATGTCTATTGTTTACAATGATTTTCCTTGGGCTAAATTCTCCTGGTCAGACTCCTAAAGTAGAAAATATTCATGATCTCCTAATCATGTGTCTTCTCGTCTTGGTCTTCCTGGATCCCACACTTTGTTCTGTAACTGTCCATATGCCTTGTACCTTTGTTGTTGTTGTATGTTTGATGTCTTCTTCTTCTTGTCAATCAGGTTCAAGTTCTGATTGATCTTGCTTCCTATTGCTACCACTTTTCTCCATTTGAATTGCTTCACCATCTTCTCCCACATTTCTTCAATTTCTATGTCCAACATATCTTTAGGCTGGTCCAGCTTATGCTTCATTATTCTATCTTCTTCTCTTTGTTTCATGTTGATGTTGTTGCCTTCTATGTTGACTTTTCCTTTGCTTGCTCTAACTTTTGGTTTGCTTCCGCTTGCTTCAACGCTTGCTGTGACTCCTATGTTGACTTCTCTTTTACTTGCTTACTCCTTTGGTTTACTTTTTGCCTCCCTATCGTCCTTACCCTCTTTCATGATTGTTCAACATTTTCTCCAACAAATTAACTTCTCTATTCCATGGATTGATTTCTTCCATAGAATTCTCTTCTTCTCTCATCATTATTTGGTTGTTCACATGTGAAAAATATCCTCCAGCACTTACAACAAAACCTACACACTTAAATCACTTGTTAAAATTAAAAACATGAGGCCTTGGTGCCCCTTCTTTCTTTGGCAACATTTTAGTTTGTTGCTCTATTTCCTCTTCCTCTTGTCAGCATATCAGTATGCCGATTCGAATTCTCATCAGAATTCGTGAGACTGTTAGTTAGTATCTCTTCCACACCATCTGTTCTAATGATGTTTTCATGCTTGGGTTCACAATAGTGAACTTCTCCTCTCTAAACTATTGCTGGTTATCTTCACTTTGAAATTGTTTTATTCCTACTTTCTCTTTACCATCTTCAAACAACCTCTTGTCAATCTCTTTGATCACATACTCATACTCATTGATGATTTTTAATGAACCTCCAAACAAATTATTACATCTTCCTGTTTCCATGGCTACTTGAGACACATCTTCTTCTTCAGAAACTGTAACTGAAACTTCTATTCTACCATCAAGTTCTCTCACTAGTATCTCCAGTAGTTTAATTTCTTCTTCATACTTAGCAAGCATTTGATCACAATGCTCTCTTCTTGCAGTTTCATCCTTTATATGTTGTATTACAGTATTAAAACACTATCTTGCTTTGATCCTTGTAATCTCAAGGTCTTTTTTCTATAGCAAATCACTACTTCCCTCATTCAAGAGGTCTTCTCCATCATACTCTGTTCTCCTAGAGTACTCCTCGAGACTTTCGAAATCTTCAAAAGATTGTCCATCCTCTGTAAAACAATCCTTTTTTAGTGTTCTTTCTCCCAAGGTTAAATCCTTTGCATAGGGTTCCTCCTTCTTAACATCTTTCAGTAGATGTGCTTCTTCCCTAATGTTTGTCTCAACAGTTTCCATGGGTACCTTCACTATGCCTATCATCATAGTGAATTGATTATCCTTTACCATGTCTTTAGCTAACTTAGTTTCTTCTTCTTCAATTTTACTTTTAGTCCCTTTCTGTTTACCTTCTCCAAGAGCTATCCTTGTCTCACCATTTGCATTAATATTCTCCTACATTTTTTTTGCATCCACAGACAAATTATTAGTCTTAAAAATATAAGACCCTATGGTCTCACTTGATGGTTCAGCCATCATATATCCTTGTTGTTCTAAATCATTCATATCATTCAGAAATTATCTGATAGTGTCTTCTTCAATCTCCTCAAGCCCTTCACTTGGTTGCTTGATATCTTTCCCCAATTGTATATGAGATCTATCTATCTCATATTCTCCCAAAACATAAATTAGATTCTTCTTATCTTCTTCCTCCTCCATGATAATATCAGCCAATTGTCCTTCTTTACATGTTTCACCTGCAAACATACAAATTGTTAGATTTAAAATCATTAGACCCCTTGTCCTCACTTGAAATTTTAGTCTTTAAGTCTTCATCTTCAGCGTAATCTTCACTTTCTCCTATAATTTATCCTTGTTCTGGTTCACAAATAGATTCTTCCATTTCTAACTCAACTTCCTTGAGTTTTTCCTTCAGCCACTTTTCTTGCTTTCGTTGTAGCCTTCTTTGAATATCATGCCATTCCACTGGCTTCTTCCTCAAGACCTAACCTAGTCTCTGGCTTTCCTTAAGCATTCTCCTTAATGCATTGAGTTCTTCTTTTAATTCAGCAACCTCTTTGTCAATTTCTTCTTGACTTATCCTCATGCCATTTTCCCTGGCATGCTTCTTCTTATATCTTCTATTGTGGCTTCTCTCTGAACTTTTGGTATGATTATCAATAGTCATCTTCTTCTCTTCTTCCTTCATGAGCTCCTTTGCAACAAGCCTCTACAACAGCTAGTCCTCCTTGCTGCAATCTTACCTCACTAAGCTCTCCTCACTCAGTATTTTGGTAAGCATAGATCCTCTGTCTGGAACCTCTTCTCTTGAGCAACACCTTTGCTCCTTCTAGGCTTATGCAATCTCTCACTTCCTCTTGAGAACACTTCAGTTGTCCTCTCTATCCAATCTCTTGTTGGATTTTTTTCCCCAAGTTCACTACCACTTCTTCTTCAGAGTATTCTCCTTACTCTAACTTTAAGAACTCATTTGTTCTCTTCTCACAGCTTCTCTTGTTGTCACCTGTGCATATATAAAAACACACATTCTTAATATAAAACATATTACCTCCCCTTCAAGACCTCAACACGATCTTGTTTAACCCATTCTTCTGCACTTTGAATGGATTGTCCTCTGGTTGGTTTCCAAGTCCTCTTTCCTTCAGAACTTGCATTAAGTAATCTTGATTTCTCTTTCCTTAAAGGAATCTTTTATTCCTGCTTATTCCAAGCCTTTGCTGGAAATACTACAATCTCCCTCTATAGTCCCTATCATTTAGCATATTATCGTTTCCTGTGTGCAAACTCCCTTTCATAGAAATCTTTCCCTCGCTCTAATTTCAACCTGCTCTGATTTCAATTTTTCTCTGATACCACTAATAATGCATGGTCCCCGGAATATAACCATGCCTAGCCAATAAAACCACACTCTTGTCCCAGGTATTCAACTCTGAATGGAGTCAAATCCTCAAACCAGCAATGGTCAAGGCCCTTTTATCAGCAGTTCCTTTGTATCATAACCAATCACCCAGGCTAAGACCTCATATCAGGACTTGAATCCTTCACAACCTTAGGTTAATACGTATTTGTCATATAAAATCCTTCATTCACACAATTTCATTAAAATCCATTAACACAGGAACTAACTACAAATATACCTCCCTCTATTTACCGTACAACCTTGTCGCAGTTTTCAAGGCTAAACCTCAACGCAATCGGCATTCGCTATCGGAACCTTCATAGGCCTCATTGCATATGTGCCTTATCACCTTCTGATATGTGATTCCCTTTGTTAATGGCCACAACACTTTAACACAAACATAATGGAATAATAGGGAAGCCCGTTCTGAACACATCGATCAGATCTCAAATCTTATAGATTCACATTCATATGCTCGTTGGGTCCATAGCTTATCGCTCCATAATGCTTCCACTGTGACCTCCACCTTCTCCTATATGCGATAAGTGATTATCGTTGTTAATAATATTGCAACAACGCTAACCACTACTGCTGGCCCTTGGTACCTTCGACTTCCGATTGTGATTTACTTCATGACCATTGATCTGGTCATGATCCAACAGTTCACGATAAATCGACACTTTCTCATGCCAATCCTCCAAGGCTCGCTCTAATAATATTAAAAGGGTTTTTTCTGACATGACCTAATTTTAGCCGTTGATCTTAATGATCCAACAGCTGCTGAGCATCCATCCTTCACTTTTCTGCTCGACTCTCTGTACTTAGTTCTTACAGTAAGTCATCAATTCTCCCATGGTTTGGATTCTTTAAAGGTTTATACCTTCTACCCATTTGCATCTTGCTTTTTTGTCTGAGTTTAAACTCCTCACTCTCTCTTAATTTTTGTCCTTGCAAAGCTCTTCAACTTCACCTTCTGCTTCGACTTGGGTTCTGTTTTGGCCCAATTTCGCTTCACTATTCTGTTGAACAATACTCAATTTCTCCTCTGGGTGTCCTTTGAACTCTACCTGCAATCTCCTACAATAGAACCTATGAGTTCAAACTATAATTAATCACAAACACGTGATTCAACTCTATTACACAATGAGGAATAACTCTGAATATATATTAATGTAAACACAAAGATTACATTCGAGACTCTTCAGTCTCACACACGCACACCAACCTGATTCTGCTATTAGTGGCCTCTTCTTCTACCCGTAGGCATACATATATTTATATGGAAACTTGGATTGGATTATTCATTCCATCCTTTCTTTAAATTGCTCAAATACAACCCTAAAGCTTGCTACATGCATACATATGTGGCAAACTTTATCCACTCCATATTTTCCTCTGTTTTAAAACATAGAAGTTTTGTTATTAGCTCAATGATCCACTTCTACTCTAATTGATTCCTAAAAGCTCTCTCTTGTTCGTTGAATCATGGAACTATCTAAGAGTTGGATTTGACTTCTAACTCTTTGTCATTTATTCACCACTCATGTTCTCATTTATTTGTTTTGAGAGAATTTACATATTCTCCTATTATCTAATTAAATCACACTTAAAGGCCTAAATATTGCATTAACTTGATACTTAGGAAAACTATTTCCTAAAATGCATGACCCCCTATGTCTACTATTTACAATGATTTTCCTTGGGTTGAATGCTCCTACATCAAATGTTATCCCTCAATTGAATGAGGGTAACTCTATTCATTTACAAGAATCTATTTTATGTACCTAATTGCAAGAAGAACCTGGTGTCCATCTCAGAAATGGAAGTCAAAGGTTACAGTGTGGCATTCATCGATGGAAAGATATGTGTTAAAAATATAATTTTCAAAAATGCTTTTTCTCATGGGTTCAGGGTTGTAAATTTGTATCAAGTTGCAGGATGGTCCATTGGGGATCATGTTAATTGACATATCACATCTATAACACTAGAGGTATACTTATCGGGCCCTACACGATGTGAGTTAGATGGTGATAGGGGTTCCTGAATTCAAGAAGAACATGAAGGTACATGTTTGAGATGTACCGAAGGAAAATGTTATAAGGGGACCATTCCCCTCATTCAATAGGTCCATAGGTTTGAAACAACCTGAGGAGTTTGAGATTCATGATCGAGAATCTCATGTATATAGGTGGAAGAAAGCCCTCTATGGCTTGAAGAAAAACACCCTGGGCATAGTATGAGAAGATTGATATCTGTCTGATGAAGTTGAGATTCACTAGGAGTGAAACAGATCCAAACCATTACCTGAAGGTTGTGGATGATAGACCTCTCATACTGGCACCTTGTGAGGACAATCTATTTCTAACAGGTGCAAACTCTCTCATTTGTAGAAGCAAGAGGGAGTTCGATTCCTAATGTGGAATGATAAACTAGAAGCCTGTAACTACCTCGAGGATCTTAAATTTCAGAAGTTATATGGTAGTGATGTCCAACCAAATTTGGGAAATGCCTCTGAGTTTCATAAACTCATTCATGTTGATGTTCTTGGGGAACTTCCGTCCATACATATGTTTTGTAGTTAGCATGGTGAGCTCATATTAGGTTGAGCCTCACTAGATTGGTTCCAAGATTCTTCTGAGATATCTTCAGGGCACAGTCTCTCATGGATTTAGATACACTGCCAAAAATATGAAACTGCATGATTATTCAAATGCTGACTCAGCAGGCAGTGTGGAGGATCACTAGAGCACTTCTCAGTGCTAGTTCTCTTTAGATTTTTCTTCGATATCATGGATGAGTAGGAAGCAAAAGTCGATTCCTATAAGCACTGTTAAGACTGAATACATATCTACGAGTATAATCTCGTGTGAAGCTACATGGTTGTAGAAGCTCTTAAATGAGCTATTTGTACACATGCTGAAACCGTTGTGATTCTCTGTGACAACCAGAGGGGGGATTTGGTTATTGAGGAATCCCGTATTCAGTGATTGCTCCAATAGAAAAATATCATATATTGGTTTATCTGGGATACTGTAAGTCGATGAGCGAGGAGGCTCCATCGCATTGAGACTGATGTATAGGTCTCAAAAATTTTTTCAAAGCCCCAGGGAAAGGTCAAATCTATGACTTTCCCGAATGACTTAGAGTCTTTTAAATACCTTCTTGTAAGGGTCCTTCAAGATGCATGCATTGAGCTTTGGGAGCTCTGGGGGCTTGGGGTAGTTCCTAGAGCAACATATGACCACAGGGTGACTCACCCTCCCCTAGTGGTGTGCTATGTAGAGATGACATGTTCAACCTTCCCCTGTGACACCCCATGGGGACCGTGGAACAGGATGATTAGTTCTCTTATGGGCCAGGATGATTAGTTCTCCTGTGGAAAATGTGGAGCAAGATGATTAGTTATCCTATGGGCTGAGATTATTAGTTCTCCCATGGGAACTATGGAATAGGATGATTAGTTCTCATGTGGGCCGGGATGATTAGTTCTCCCATGGCAATTGTGGAACAGGATGATTAGTTCTCCCGTGGCAACTATGGAATAGGATGATTAGTTCTCCTATGGGCTGGGATGGTTAGTTCTCATGTGGCAACTGTGAAACAAGATGATGAGTTATCCTATGGTCTAGGATGATTAGTTCTCCTATGGCGACTGTGGCGTAGGATGATTCATTCTCCTGTGGACAGGATGATTATTTCTCTTATTGAGGCATCCTACCCATGTAGTCTGGGACTCATGGGAAGTACCTCTCATCCGATCAATGATCAAGGAAATGGAGTTAGGGACCATAGTAGTACTATGGATGGATGTAGCTACTGAAATCCCTATGCTAGGTTGAATTCCATTGATCTGGGATTAGTATGAGTGGTTTGAGACACTCTCTTGTGATATTCATATGGGATAAATAAAACTGACTTTGGGCCATTAAGAGTGATGTGACACACTCTCTTCAGATGATACTGAGTTTAGCTCAGTACAGAATGGTATGAGACATTCTTGATCAATTCTTCTTCTACATGATTTAGTAGAGAAGAGCAGAGCAGTGCAGAGAAATGATGGTAGAGATAGTATAATCGAACATATCGATTAGCAGATGGAGTTCTCACTAGTTGAGA
Source organism: Pinus taeda (assembly GCA_000404065.3). Lineage (NCBI taxonomy): Eukaryota > Viridiplantae > Streptophyta > Pinopsida > Pinales > Pinaceae > Pinus > Pinus taeda. The sequence goes on along the minus strand of APFE030300984.1, from coordinate 334,706 downwards.
GGGAACATTAAAATTGGCAACTAGCACCAAACACCATGTGGTTCATCTTATTAATGGAAGCTAATATCTTTCTTGGAACCCTCTCATCGAGAGGTGTAGGATTGATCTAAAGATCATCCGATTCTGATAAGTATTCATGGAGATATGAATTTATCTGTGTTATGTGACAATTCGTCAAGGTTGGCAAACAACCAAATAAACCCCACTTGTGCTCAACATTTCAGTATAAATAGATGTGGTATTCAAGCCATTTCAACACACTTGGGATCTATTCCTCTCTACTTGTCTTTGGGTTTCAGTAGGAGGAGAGATCCTAAGGGATAACACTGCCCTAATCCAGCGGGTAGAAGCTAGAACTGTCAACAAATGCCAGAAATGTCGAAACTACCGGAACTACTGGAATAGTCGGGAAAGCTGACGTAGAGGGAAAAATCTAGAACAACCGAAACTACCAGAATAGCCAGGAAAGCTGATGCAAATGATAGAAGCCGGAACTACCGGAAAATGCTAGAACTGTTGGAAAATCCCAGAACTGTCGGGAATAACTGGAATTTCTAGAACTACTAGTACTGCCAGGAGCAACCAAAATTGTTGGAACTGCGAGGAATAGCTGGAATTTCTGGAACTACTGGAACTGTCGGGAACTGCTGGAATTGCTAGGAAAAGCTGGACTTGCCGGGAATAGAAAGAATTTCCAGGAACCACTGGAACAGGCGGGAGAGCTGACGTAGAGGGAATAAGCCAGAACTGCTGGTAACAGATGGAATTGCTTGAACAACTAGAACTGCTGGGAATGGCTAGAACTATTGGAAATGCCCGACAACTAGAGCATCTGTCTCTGAAGGAGAGTAGCATGCAAGGGACAACTAATTAACATTAGGACAATTGTATGGTACTTAAAAAAAAATACACTAAGCATGCAATGTTAGAGCTAACATGCAAGGGACAACCAGCATGTAACAACAAGCATGCTAAGGACAACAAGCATGCTACCGACAACAAGAAAGCAAGGAACAACCAGCAAGCAAGATGCATCCAACACACAGGTCAATATGGCAACATGGTGCAATAATGGCACATAATGCAATACAATGATGGGTACAGTCATGATAAATGAAGCATGATGAGATGCAACATAGTGATGATGGGTGCAGCACAGTGCAGCATGGTGAGGCACAACATGATGATTAAATGCAACACAACGATAGGTGAAGGATTGACCTTGGAGAATTAGTTGAAGCATGATGTCTTCAACTGATCTCATGTATCATCTTCTTAGAGATGATCTATGCTCTTATCTAGATAAGTCAAAGTGTTGACTTCTATTTTAAATGTACTATGTCTCTCTCTCTATTGAACTATTGAAGAACATATAAGAAGAATTGATCAAGGGTTTCCCCACATTGGGGTTTTTCCCTAGCTAGTGCCACCTATTGTGTCCTCCTGTCTTGGCTTGTGTTCTGCGATTTATGTTTATGTTCTATCTGTAGTTTACTTTAATTCTGATCTGATTTCTCATCTGGAAAAGATATTGAGCTAACAGTGAAAATTGAAATAAATTGCTCTAAGCATAGAACATACCTAAAATTAACAAAAAATGTTTCAAGTTTACTTCAATATAGACAAAAACCAACAATATTCCAGATGCAGAAAACGTATTTGTAGCAGAACCAGGAATGCCCATGAAATGCACAATTATAGTTTGAAGCACAAGAATAAGGTCTCATAGCTATTCAACATCTCACCATCTTCATGTGGCATGTAGAAGAATGAAATGAGTCAACAACATACTAAAATTGCAATTCCATAGATTACAAGGAACAAGTAAAACCTCATATTAGAGAAATGAAAACTTGCTACATTCTATTTTGACTCTGAAAACAATGGAGAGAAAGACTCAATGAATGTTTACAACACAAATTCATATACATCAATCCATATGTACCACGTTAAGGATGCTTGTATTATGAAAACACGATTTTGAACAATTGCAATAGGGAGAAACAAAGAACCACATCTAAATATGAAGGCCAAAAAAGGCACCAAATTCATTCCATTGTAGTTTTTTCTTAATTCAACATGCTTTCCTCATCCAAGGAAGTTGAAATGAAAATCCATTATTATAAGAGATTTTCTAGCATTAACTTGAGATTGAAACTATCATGTGAGGTAAAAATAGCTATTCCAAGTAATTTGTTTACTAACTGATCTTGGATAATCAATTTATCACCAAGTTTGTTTTACCACCAAACAATGATATTTATTTTATAATCCATGAGATTAAGAGACATCTTTGACATTTCATATTAGTCAAAACATTGAATTAGCCTTTTTCCTTTCTTGGTTCTCAAAAAGACTCTAAAAGAGTTCAATACAAGCCTAAATTAGACACAACATGCTTTTCCGATGGTGTCCTCTAAGCAAAGAGTGGAATTCAAGGATTGTACATAGTAAATTAGTACTTCCTACATAATTTCTTTATCAGTTGTGAGTCTAGGAGGGAATAATTCAATTCAAAAGTCCCTAGATGCAATGGGATGCTTAAGTATATCGACTTCTGATCATAATATTAATATTTAGTGCACTATACATCTATGGAAAACTTCAAAACCACCATTCTTAGTTCTATCTGCTAGGCATATAGGTATTTGATTAATCTAGATTCTAAAGATTTTGAGGAAATTCATATTTTCCCTCTCTTCTCAATGTTATTTCTCAATTTTAAATATGGTCATTCTAAATTTGGCTTCTGCCAAAATAGGCCATGATATTGGTTTCCTTCTAAGCTAGATAAAATGGAATATTTTCTCCTGTTTTAAGTTCAAGGAGTTGATCGTTCCTGTGGGGGTAAAAAATTAATATAATAGCAATATAATCTAGGAAATGATGCAAAGTCAAAAGGAGCTTTGAATTATTTGCATATTGAAACCTGGATTCTTCATATTTGTATCTCAGCGATTAACTAAATAGCTTGTCAAACAAAAATTGATGTATCATAATCAACAATAAGAATTGATGTTGAATAAATGTATCTCCAAAGAAGAATTCTCCAAGGCAAAAGATAAAGATAAAAAACATTGAAGATCATTACAAGTTGAAGGTAACGAAATACATAGAATATATGTTTTATAAAGATTGACTCCCAAGAGGTAATGTGATCTAGAGCAGGAGCAAAGCACAGAAAATGCACTGTTCAAGAGGCATTCAAAGGAAAAATCAACAACAAGGCAAGGACACCTAGATACTAAAGGATAAACTTACACCTTGAAGGATACATTCAGTGTTATGGAACCAGGTCACAAAAATATAGAAACTATTAATGAATGCCTTGGAAGTAAGCCTCTTCAAGGCGGAAACCTCCTTTACATCACACAAATGAAAAATTCTTGGATGATACAAATGACAAGAGCTCCTTTATATATATAGGAGTCTAAGGGATCATAATATATTAAGAGCTGACATAACAATAATAATGTAAGGGCACAATAATAACAATAGTGGGCTTCTATGGGGCAAAATAATAACAATATAGGGACTACATGGGCATAACACTATAATGAGGGGGTTGTACTAATAATGATAAGGGGTTACAGTAGTAGTATAGGGATCTAACAAGCCCCTCTTCTTCAAAGTGCTGTCCCCAATGCTAGTAGTTCTTAATGCTTATGTATAAAATTATTGTCCTCCCATGTGGAATCTTCAGTGGGTAAGTTCTTCCACTTGATGAGATACTCTGAAATTGATCGATTTTGTAGCTGTAGGGTTCTTTTTTCTATGATTCCTCCGGGTTCCAAGATGATTTTTCTTTCCTCATCAAGTTCTGCCAATATTGTTTGAACCAAGATCTTCTACAACTTTTGAATGAGTGGCCACACTTCTTCATCCTTCTTCCATTCATCCCTTGCTTCATTTATCCAATCTGGCTGGATAATAGAAATAGAAAAAAAAATGCTTCCACATCCTCATCCTTTCTTGAGATTGCATATACAACAATATTTTGCTTCCCTTTTTTGTAGATGATTTCAAATTCATAACCCAACATATTTGTGACGCATTTTTTCTCTTCTGTTAAAGATAACCTTTGTTCTAAAAAGTATTTAAGGCTATCATGATCAATGTTTACCTTGAAGTGTCTTCCCATTAGGTAAGGTATCCATTTTTTAAGTGCATGTAGTATTTCCAAAATTTCCTTCTCATAAATAGCTTGCCTGAGATGTAGCTATAAAAATACCCAATAATCTACATCAAAACTTCTTTCACTGCGGTGTTGATCTGCCCGTTGTTTCATTCGATTCTACACCAAAGTGGCGTTATCCTTTAAAAGTTGGAGAACTTGTTGTTGATGCTCGATGTGATCTTTCATGGGTTGAATATTTTTATTCTTGATATGTCCTTCTATATTGAGAGTTTGAGGAGTGACAATTTCTTTCAACGCATTACAAGATATGGTCTGATTCATTTCTTGATGGTCGATGTGATCTTTCACTTCTTGAACATTTTTCTTCTTCATATGTCCTTCTATCATGATAGTTTGAGGAGTGGTAATTCAACCCAATGCATTGCAAGATATGGTCCAATTCATTTCTTCTTTCTCAATGTGGTATTTCACTTCTTGAACATTTTTTCTTCTTGATATGTCCTTCTATCTTGAGATTTTAAGGAGCAGTAATTTCTTCCAATGCATTACAGGATATGGTCGGATTCATTTCTTGATGTTCGATGTGATATTTCACTTCTTGAACATTTTTATTCTTGATATGTCCTTCTATATTGATAGTTTGAGGAGTGGTAATTCCATCCAATGCATTACAATATATGGTCGAATTCATTTCTTCTTTATCAATGTGATCTTTCACTTCTTGAACCTTTTTCTTTTTGATATGTCCTTCTATCTTGAGAGTTTGAGGAGTGGTAATTCTTTCCAATTCTTTACAAGATATGGTTGGATTAATTTCTTCTTTATTTGGTGTTGGTTCTTGGTGTATATCCTTTCCTTTTGATGTTTCTTGATCCTTTTCTTCCTCCTCTTCACAATCTATGTAAAATAATTTCTTCTCAGCACACTTATGACCTTTAGTGTATTTGCTATCACAAATGTAACAAAGCCATTTTTCTCTTTTTTCTTCCAATTTTTGTGGTGTAAACCTTGTAGGTTTTGGAAGGATAGGAGAAAAAACACTTCCATAATTATAGCCATGAGCGGTGGGATTCCTTGTTTCCATAATTTCGCTTTCAATTTTTCTTGCCAACCTGAATGCCTTCTCCAATGAATCAGGTTCCCAAAGACGAACCTCGTGTTGAATATTATCCTTTAAAGTCCCTATGAAGACATCGACCATTTTCTTTTCTAGAATATCTTTTACCCTTATATTCAACTTTTCAAAGTCCTCAATGTGCTCTGCCATTGAACCCTTTTGTTTGAGATTTATCAATTGGCTAAAGAATGTGTTTCTCTTTGTGTCCTCATAATGTGCTATCATTTCCTTCATGAAAATTGACCAAGTGACAAGTGTTTTACAAGAACAAAGCCCTTCATACCATAAAAATTGATCCAGTTCTAAATATGAAGATGCAATACGTACCTTTTGTAACAGTTCCACCTCATGTAGATCAAAATATTGCTCCATCTATAGTATCCAATTTACCGGATCCTTGCCATCAAGCTTCATCATATCACCTTTTCTTGATTTTAGGAGCTCGATCTTGAAACAAATGTAACTTTGAAATTTTAGATCTTCCAGTTCTAAAATCACGACCCGTAGTAGCCCTCTATGTCCTCTTTCTAATGCCACCAGTCGGATCAAAATTGGATTCTCCAAGAAAGAGTTATGCAAAATCTCCCAAGATGACATGATTATATACCTTTTCAAACAAGCAAACTTGTATGAAGTGCCACGTCTCATTGTTTTTAGCTTTGGATCTAAAAAATATACACAAGAAACTACAGTCCATCTTATTTCTATAAATTCTTATGAAATTTCAATTTGATGCTCAGAGAGACAGTTATGACGATTTTCCCTAGGTCACCTTTTTAGAATGTAATCTGGGAGTCTGAAATAACCCTAACTTCCTCATATTGTATCTTCGTAGATGTAGTGAGACAAGATCTGAAATTTGGGCCGAAAGTTTAAAACGAATTCATCTCAAATAGGTTTTTCTTTTTAGCTTTTGAAACTTCGTGGTGAAATATTTATAGCGAAAATTCCACGATGACCTGTGTTAGATGAAATTATGGAGCTTGCAAAAACCCTAATTTCCTCAGATCATCTATCCGAAAATTTAGTGTGAAAAGGTCTAATATTAGGAAGCATGGCTCAGAGAGATTTCTTCTCAATTGGGTTTTTTTGTAGCTTCTGAAACTTTGTAGCAAAAAAGTTATAGCAAAAATTCCACGATGACCTATTTGGGGCAGTGAAACCCTAGAATCCACAGCTCTCATACCAAATGTTATGAAACCAACTCACAAAAAGATAGAAAAGATAGATGAATGCCTTAGAAATAAGCCTCTTTGAGGGGGAAACCTCCTTTACATTACACAAATGAACAGTTCTTGGATCATACAAATGACAAGGTCTCTTTCTATATATAGGAGTATAAGGGATCATAATATAATCAAAGCCAACATAACAATAATAATGTAAGAGCACAATAATAACAATAGTGGGCTTCTATGGGGCACAATAATAACATTATGGGGACTATATGGGCACAAAAATATAATGAGGGGGTTGTACTAATAATAATAAGGGGTTACACTAGTAGTACATGGACCTAACATTCAAAAAGGCTGTCCATAAGCACAATTCCAACTTGTAAATGGATGATAATTTTCACTACTGATTGGCCATCTGTAAAAGGCTATATAATTTTTTTAAATAATGTCTCCTTATTACAACAATGTGGTAAGAGTCCACCACCTATCAAGAGGGGAGGCACTACTTACGCTAAACAACCACGTAGTGTGGCTTAGTAGCCACTAGGTGGCTCAATGCCTTCCCTGTGGGTAGTGCATTGGCCATTTCTTGTTAGGAACCAAATGTATGTAGGGACTATAGTAATAATAGAAACACTGTGTTTGCATTATACCAACTTCAAAATGTTTCTCCTGAGTACGTCTGATGTCATAAGAAGGATGATTGCTCAAAATGAAATTTATCAAATGGATTATTTTATGTTAAACTATGGGAAGGATAACATCAAGACTAAAAGAACAATATTTCAAGTATATTAAATCTAATTGGAAAATTATAACACTATATTGGTTGATTATAACCTTTAGGCTTCAGGACATGGCATTTTTGTAACTACCTTGCAATAAACAATAAAAGGAATCATTATGTATATATAGGCTTTTGAGAGTTTGATATAGTGAACACATCCTTGCTATAGATAGTTGATGCATTCTATTATGACTATCTATGAAATATTATCGAAGGTTCATTGTAATTTCTTTGAGTAGTGTTCTATCTTTTCTGTAGTCTTGCAAAAAATTGCAAATATGTTTGTGCTCTTGAAATTGTTTAAACTTTAAATTGATTTGTAGTTGGCATTCTAGAACCTTGCAGTTGATCAAAACACTTATTCTCAAGTTGACCTAGGTAAATATGTCCCTCCTTTTCTAGTAAGGGCTAGTTTGATATTATTATTTTATTTTATTGATTATGTTATTATGAATAAAATAAAAGACACATGTCAATTGGGTTTATCTAGAGCAGTTGGGTGGAATGATTGTTATCGTTCCCACTCATGTTCAATTTGCGCAAGTGACTTGATAAGCTTTGCTGAGTCTGAGTAGTCCCTTGAGGACTGAAACATGCATATTCCTCATATGGAATATAAAGGTATCTATCATAAAATAAAATAACATATCCATATTTTTGTTGTTTAGTTGTCATTTGTTTATACTTATTATCTTCTAGTTCTTAAATACTTATTTCTGAACTACGTTATCTATTTTAGTTCCTCTCTATAAATATTTCCTTTAAAAATTTGATTTATACAATTTCATAAGGTTATGGATTTCTTTAGAAATCGTGCATCTAACATTCTAACTTGTCATTAACACATTTCATAACTTATCAAATAATTTAGCATTGAAGTAAGCAATGCCCCCTGATTGTGTTAGCAATTTTTTATCCTCTAAAGCATTGAATGCTACATGACCTTTTTCTTTACCTATTGTAGTATATTGTCATTTGATTATTATTCTCACAATTTTAGCTTGGCCAATCTATTTATATAAATCTTGTCATGGCTATACATGAAGGTGATCCAATGTTGACACATCGAGTTTGGGATGCACAGTCATGTAATGATTATTCTCACAATTTTAGCTTGTTCAATCTATTTACATAAGTCTTGTCATGACTATACATGAAGGTGATCCAATGTTGACATATCGAGCTTGGGATGCACTTGTCAAGATTTTCGCAAGTCAAATGAAACCTACATTCACAACATCAAGTTTCGTAAAAGAGATACTTGTCTTGTGTTATAGAAAAATTTTGTCCATGGTAGAGAATCTGATTGAGAGAACTTTGTGAGACATAAATGTTAAAGGTTTCCTTCCAGCTGTCAAGACAGAAGGGAAAAATCAAATGCTAGTTACTACAAAATCTTCCCAAATATATTATTCAGCACATTGTTTGAGAATCCTTTCAAATCTTGTCAATAATTTGTTCCAATGTGTAGTCGAGGGAGTATCCCATCACAAGAGAAAATCTCAAGGTTTATTTCTTGCATTCAAGAAGAAATTAAAGCAGTTAAATCGGAGAACCATCTAACACTCCTTATTTTATCTGAGATCGGTAAAGTCTTGCGATTGCTGGTAGGAAAAGCTGAGTATTAGGTACCACATTTTTTCCCATGTTTAGTTTGTTGTTTGTTACATTAACCTTAACTTTATCTTCATATATACATAAAATTTTCCTTTGTAATGTTTCTTGGATTCATATTTATCATTTCACCCTTTTGGATTCACTTTTTTATATTGATATGTTTTGTTTTGGGGTTCCGTTCTTGTATTCCAAATTTCTATGTAATGCTATAATTTGCAATTGTTCATATCATGTAAGAAAAAAATTGACATGGTTACTTGACTCCACCCTCAAGCCCACAAACTAGAAATATTTGCATCTAGGATTCAGTTGATGTTTACATGGGACCAATCCACTGAATGAAATCTAGTTGAGTATCTTGGGAGTATTATACTGCATTTATTTTGCATAAAAAATAATTATAAGTTATCTCTGTAAGAAAGGACACAAAATAACTACCACAATGCAATTCCTAAAAATTTAAAACAAGAATCCCACCTTTACTGTAACGAACCCCCACTTGTTGACCATAGGTGGTTATTATGTCATTTGACTATTGTGGTGTGCTTACGAGAAGGGGATACATACAATACATTTTTTTTGCCATTTTGAAGTTCCCTTATGTCATGCCACATGGCACCCACGTGGCCTACCATCACAATATGTATGTTCCCGTAACCAGAACTTTGAGACTCGCAAACACTCCTCTCATCATAGTGGAACACAACAATTACAATATTCTAGATGGCCCACACCAAGTATATAATGTGTTTTTCTACATGCTCACATCTTGATATCAATACTAATATTTAGGCATAAGAGCATACAGGAGGAAAACTTCCAATATGGTAATTATTGCTCTAATCACATGTCCCTACTTTCCTTAACTCTCTCTCGTTTCCCAGAGGTAGCTTGCTTGAACTATAGTTGTGGAAAATCTCTAACAAACTTTTGTAGCCTTAACACCTAGAGAGATGACCTTCTTGGATCCTACAGAGCATATTTATTTCCAAGTTGGACATTGGAGTACAAGGTATGTATCCCAACCCATTAGAAGATATAACTTAAGAAGAGTTTTAGGCCATCCCAACTCCCTTGGCTTTCAAACCATGCCAAGTACACCTCAAGCCCTTTGATAGTTGATCACAAGTTTCCAGAACAAGGCAAACTAGTCACTATCTTCACGGGATCTTATTATCACATTTCTCTCCTTTAGGATCTAAAGGAATAATATGATTATCTAGATTCCATATTATTCGGTAAGGAAGCTTCAGTGGGATTGTTTTCACATCTAATTTCACATCTCTTGGCTACTTTGTGACCTATCAGCTAAGAATACAAAGTTGCACACGTACCCGTACACACATGCTTATATCCGTATTCATTAAAAGTTTACACTTGAGAGTAGAAAATGTCGTTAAATAAGTGGTTAGATAAGTTTGGTAAGTCCTCCTCTAGCCTATCAAGTCTCCTTACATACTTCATAGTTCATGTCATGAGAACATAATCATCACATACTAGAAACAACATATGCGGAAGAAATTCTTAGCAGACACTGGTGTACAGTTAGACTTAGAGGTCTTAGTTGGGTTCATATTCCATATCATGTCTACCCCTCGCTGACATTTTGTTTATGAATTACCAAAATAAGAAGCATAAATCTATTCTTTCCTTGTACTCCTTGGGGAATTGAGGTTACTTAAGGATCCGTGCATGTATATCATGGTATATATCATCACTATCACCCCATTCGAAAGCTTGAATATGCAAGCTAAAAGTAGTTGGACTTAGAGGTCTCATTTGGGTTCATACTCCATATCATGTCTACCCCTTACTGACATTTTTTTTATGAATTACCAAAATAAGAAGCATGGATCTATTCTTCCCTCATACTCCTTGGGGAATTGAGGTTACTTAAGGATCCGTGCATGTATCTCATGGTATATAGCATCCCTATACCCCCTTTAGAAAGCTTGAATATGCAAGCTAGAAGTGATTTTCATGCTCACTTAAAAGGGAGGTTTAATACTACCAGAATGAAGATCATACAATTTTGTTTATATAGGGATCTAATCAAAATAGCATAGTTGTTTGTGGTTCATGTAAATATTCCTTATGCCCAAAGTTTAAGAAAGTGCCACATGTATACATGCCACTTCCATAGATCTGTAATATCTTTACATATCTGGCATTTATTTTTTCATTTGCATGTGATTACACCAAGTCAAAAGATTACACATAAATTCTTCCAACAATTAGAAACTAAATTTCCATACATGATGTGAATATTGATTAATCGAACACATCCAACACTTAAAACTCTTGGAGACATCTGAAATCCAAGGTTAGGTGTCATAAATTCTACAATTCTTTCTGAGTTATCATATTGAGACGGCCTTGGCTAGTTAGAATAGGAAGGCTTTCCATGTGACAAGTTTTCTATTTGATAATATACAAAAGGGTCAGCTGATAATATTTTAAAATACTAGAAGCTAATCAATTGATAGGTTTTCTAAACATATAGCACAACAAAACTCTACTGCAAAAACTGTGTTTTTCTGGTATTATGAAGGAATTGTTCCTAAACTTATAGATATATTATATATTATATATATATATATATATATATATAATATATATATATATATATATTATATATATATATAATTTGAGAGCATAATGGTTCACTACTATGGTCATTCCCTGCCCAGTCCAGTAATACAAGTTAGAACCCCAATCCCCAAGGTCAATCTAATATAGGTACATGTCTTCTTTAATTAACAAACTGGGGTCCAAAGTCAAATTCAGATCCATTGTTTTCATTATATACATGTAATCCTTGCATTTCTTCATCTAATGCCTGTGCATTCACCCTCATATTCACACAAAATTGATTGATACTTTCATCCTAGGAGTATATATATATATATATATATATATACATACATATAGGTACATATTTGAGAGCATAATGATTCACTTCTATGGTCATCCCTTGCCCAATCAAGTAATACAGGTTGGAACCCAAATCCCCAAGGTTAGTCTAATACAGGTCTTGTATTATGGTCAGTTATGTGACATCACGAGAACAAGAGGGCTACAATTTTGCATGTTATGGTTCCCACAACACTTTCCTCCACTTGTTAAAGGTAGTGTCACTTCTATGTAACCATTAAGCTTAAGAAAAAATTATGTTATCCTATACCAAATAGATTATTGTGCCACATTGTGCGAAGAGTTGTAGATTTGAACAAGGAAATTCATCTCGTCTTACATAAGAAATGTAGAGATACCACACATTCTCTCTCTCTCTCTCTCTATATATATATATATATATATGATATAGATATAGATATAGATATAGATATATACATATTCTACAAATCATACTAATAATTACGCACAAAACTTAGACATAATTTCATGTGACCCTTGCAGACCACATTCATTGTATGTTGCAGCTAACCTAGTGCATTAAGAATATTCCATGCATAGGGTTCATTGTGTGTTGTGGCTAACAGTTAACATGTCAAGAATAGGTCAAGACTTCCATACACATTTCATCATAATATTTCACAACCTTAAGCAAGGATTCCATTTCAAACTTAGATTGACCAGGTACTCAACATGCTAACAATAGAAGTAAAATTGTTGTGTAATTAACATAAATGAGTCATAACTTTCAAGAGGATAGGTACTGCGACAAGGAAATTAACTCACCTCCAAATCACTCATAGGCTACATTAGTCAATTAGTCCCCTCGTGCATATGTCACCCATAAGCCTAATTCCAAGGTCTGAGAAAACTATTCTAGGACCAGGCTTCCAGATTCACTAGGGGTTCTGGTGGTGGCTAGTTCAGGGACTCCAGAGGTATGCAACTTCCACCCACTAGCCAATGATGGAATCTAGAGGTATAATCCTCCACCCTCAATCCATACCAAGGACTCTAGATATTTAACCTCCAAGCCTACTGCAAATTGATATACAATCAAGGAAGGCTAGTCCAAATGTGTTTATACCAGAACTAATCACAATCAAAATGACTTACCAAAAGGATGTGACTGAGCTCAATGACCTTAGTTTTCTAAATTGGAATTTCACCATTAGTCACAACTCACAAGTTGAAATGATAAATGTCTGGACCATTGATTGTTATTTTGCCAACCTGCCAAGAGCTAGTGGACACAATATCCACCTTGGTGCTAGTGTCTCAGATCTAATCTACACTCGTCCTTTTTATATCACAAGGGCTCTCCTATAGGTTCCTAAGTTTGTGCTAATGTTACTGCTAGCCTTCTCTGTTACATGTCATATGTAGGTCTTCCTTCCTTTCTGCAATGTACAGGTCACCTGTTCAGATTCAAAAGTACCTCCTTCTATTCTTTGATTTTAAATCCCGAGTTACCTCCATAGATATAAGAGTTATAGGTGGCTACCCTTAAATGTACCAGAGTCCGGCTATCCAATGCCATGCTCCAAAATGAGGCATACCCTACCTTGGTAATATTCCCATGGTTATAGACCAAATTTGTTGCTCAATAGTAGGTACTAGGAGGTTGGAATAGATTGAGGATATGCACATTTTCTTCTTCTTTTTACCACACCCCAGAGATCTAGTGCTTTTTAGTAATTAAACTACATCTACTTGAATTGATGACTTCAAGCTGTTTTGGGCCTTCCTAGACAGAATCTCCTAGGCCAATAGGGTAATGCGACACACCTCCCTATTCAGATATATTTTATTGTCCATGATTTGTTGTTATAGTGGGGGGCCCATTCAACTCAACATGCTTCCAACCATCGATGGATTTCTCATTGAATGGCCATATCACTATATATTTTTTTTGTTAGAAAATTATATATTGCAGAGCAATGGCACACATAAAATATTGCAGAAATATAAACACAGAAAAATGCCTAAAACAAGAGAGACACAAATATATGTGGTTCACCCAATTTGGGCTACGTTCATAGGGAAACAACCAATCTTTCCTTTTATATTATCTAGCAAAATGAAGAGATACAATATACAACAAATCTGATGCAATTCCCCCTTTTCTCTCACACAATCTCCTCTCTCTTTCTCACTCAGAATACACATCTACATAGCCGCAATACAATTCCCTCAATATATAGTGAGGGGTTTCCTTCTAGGGAGAAAAAAACTAAATTAAACATAACTTCTACCATTAGATTTTTGCCTCGTGAATGACTGAGATTGACTAAGAAATTACAAAATTTTACAAGGCAATTTTATATCTATTTTTAGCTCTGGGGTCATTGCCCCCAATCCCCCTCTAGGGGGGTCTCCTAAAGATCATTGTTGCCCCTCCCCTGGTCCTCCCTTGTAGCAGAAATAATGGGTGACATTGTTGCCCCATTACAAACTAGGCTCCAATGCGGTGATACCTTTGAATAAAGAATATAACCAGGCTCCACACCCAACACTTTTGTTGTGTATGTTTTCTTGCATGGTGTTTCAAAGAGTGTTTTCTTGTCCTACATCCTTGCTAGCAATTAAATACACCAATCCCCTAATTGCTGACATGTCAGCCTCCATGGCTTGTGATAAAACATAAACATATGTCCATGAGGAGAAATCTTCTTAGCCTTCGAACAAGTTTACCCTTTTTCCCTCATTACATGTGTGTGTATATATGTATGTATGTATATATCCAAAATATTCCCAATATCTAAAAAGTAACAAGGGCTATAACATGTACCTCCTCTCAATTGATTTGGTTCAACTGCTAACAAACAAGGAACCTTATTGTATAGAACAACAACATGTGGGTATTGAGACACAATGCAGTGAATGGGTGGAGGTGAACTAAGTCCATTGTGTATTCCTTTTGGCTTTGGTTAGTTTCTTTAGACTAAGAAAAGAAGGCATGAACTAGAGGCCCAATCAATGGTCAACGACCTTTGGGTTTCTGGAGGTCTTAGAATTTAGAAAGAGAGGCGAAAAAAAATGTTGTAGTGTACATTTATGCTCACTGCAATGGTTGTGTTTTAATGATAGACTTTCTCGTAGGAAGATGAGGAAGGAATAAGGAAGAGCTAGTGGCAAGAAAGTTTCGGTTATAAACTGCTTTCTAAACTGAGTAATAAATGCTAGGATGATGTAGTGTTTAAGTCGTGTGGTTGGGACCTAGATATTATTTTGTAGAGATAGATGGAGTGGTGACACACATGGCCCTCATGTGAGAGCCCATATGGTACATCGAGGAAATTTTTTTTGTTTTTTTTTTTTTTATTCTGCGCATTATGTTTGAAAAGCACTAGCCTTTCTTCTCATGATCATGTAAATTGGTTGGAAAATATCATAACCACCTTTGTTAGGAGGTGCAGAGGAACCTTGAGGTAAAAAATAAGGGTGGACACAACTATGGCTCACCCCTGTCGAGTCGTAAAAAGGGTCTTTTTCACATCTAATTACCTTACATTAACTTGTCAATCTAGGAACATTTTATTATTTCAAAGAGTGTCTCAGTTTGAGGCTGTCATTTGTCAGAGTAATGCCAGTAGTATAGTGCTCAAAATACAAGTGTAAATGGATGCTTAAAACAAGATCTACTTACAGTAAATCACTTTAAGGCTGAAATCATGCATTTGGAAAACTAAGCAATTTATCTGTCAAGGGTCTAGTAAAAGTAACTCATCCCTCTGTAAACTGATGTAACTAAAGACAATCAAGGAACAGATAATCAATCTAGGGACTAGTCAACAAATATCAACACCCACTACAGTTTTAGATCATTCTCCACACCAAAGAAATGATAACGCAAATAACCAGGAAATGGAACAACAACTAGGGAATGGAACAACAACTAGGAAATGGAACAACAACTAGGAAATGGAATAGCAACTAATTCTTATAAACAAAAACACCTTAATCTTCATAAATAAGTGCGGTAATCGTATCCTAGATAAATCAGGCAACAATCTTTACTCTAAGGGTAAATCAGACAACACACGGAAATACAACGACAACTGATTAGAAATGAAATATAGAACAATACTCAAAGCCAAATGTAAGTGCACGATAAACCAAGATAAATAACACACATAGCACGCCTTAGTACTGAGAAAAGTAGTAATCTGATTTCGATACCACCAATATCAATCTTAGTTATAAAGAATAACGATTGTAACTCGTAATGGAACAACAATGTCAACTGAATAGCAATTGTGATTAAATGTAAACCATAGATGAATACAACAATACCAACTTATGAATGTTACAACACGGTTACTTTGCAATTGAACAACGATAACATTCCATAAAGACCAACAATATTATATTAGTGATTAAAGGAACAACAATGTGTTACAGAGCTAGAGTGAACAATACAACATTCCTGTCACAGAGAACGAAATTGCTCAGTCAAACATAAATCAAATATAACAGAGCCATGATGTAAAATAACAAAGCATATCAGATTACCGAAGAAAGCTAATAATGGAAATCATGCACAAACGAAAGGTAATAGTATAGGAGCAATTGTTCCACCAGGGGTGGGCCCTTAGCCTCCAGGGACACACCGCTTGAGATTATTCCAGGATCAAAGGTGAAACAACAACTAGGTTTATATTAAAGCATTAAAACAGAGTTACAACAGATCACTTCTCAACGAGAGTAGATGATCAAAGTCTCAAATTCAGAGAAAAGTTACATAGAAAAATGACAGCAGATCCCCCCCCAGGCTAGCGGTGCTGCCCCTTTTTATAACAGCTAAGGCGGAGATATCAATGATGCAAAAATAGTTATAGCAACAATCAATCAGGATCAAAGGATCCTGAGGGATTCACCAAACTGTTAATTCCTAGTTATCCATTTGCTTTCTTGCACCGAGTCGATATCTCCATTTCCTTTCCCTGGCTGATATGCTTTAATTTGGATCGCCTTGTTTGCATGTGGTTCCCCGCTAAAGGGACAGTAGTTAACAAGGCCCTGTCTTTTTCTTTGGAATGACAAGCTTTCATTTTTCCCTTTTCCTGCATAAGAAATGGCAATTATCAGTGTTTTTGTGCTGTATATTAATCTTACAGATTTTGTCATGATTTATTATTATCTATCTAGTTCATGATGCAAAGGGGATGTGAGTTTTAATGAAAATATGCCAAAATAATCAACAAAAACATACCTTCTTTAGTACTCCACACAACCTCCTGCTTACCCTTTTTCATGCCCTCATGAAAACATTGTAGTTGACATGTAAGACAGTGAGAGAGTAGGTTGGAGATGGGATCTCATGTGGTGGTCTACAACCATGATGCCTAACTAGGTGTTCAAAGAAATGGCATGTCTGACCCTCAGGCATCTCATACGGGGCTTGGTATCCAAGTGTACGGTGCTAAATAATCAGACTCCGGAACCTATATCCTAACCACGATGGCCCTGCTCTTAAGATAAATTCACCATAGAGGTTCAAGTGATCGGTAGCTAACTTAAAGTTATCATAATTAAATGGTTCCCTGAGTTGGATATTCAGATTAGAGATCTGATATCGAAATTTAGCCGCATCAATGGAAACGTCCTTAATAGCAAAAAAGTATTTTATTCCCTACTGATTGATTGCTATATGAATGGGTCCTAATGCTTCAATCACGCCTGGAGTCCCCATGAGGTTACTATGTTTCCTCCTCTGTACCACTTTTCTCTCCTTTCATACTTTCATCATGAAAAAGCTGATTCTCTTTTTTTACTTCCTCATCGTGTAATTCTTCAGGTGCATTTTTGTCCTGAGCAGAATGCTCTTTTGGTTCTTCTTCAACATGGAGGTCTGGCGGGCTGAGAGGTTGGGAATATTCACCCATATTGGCCAGAAGTTTGGCCAATTCATCTTCTTGCAATGGGCTATCTTCGCGCTGATCTGTTTCTTCCTCCTCCTGCCCAGGTTGCTCAGTCTGTTCCTCTGTTTCTCCTTCCTCATTTCCTTCCAATCCTTTCTCATTCTCTTCTCCTTCCAATTATGGGGGTTGCTCATCCCCTAAATCATCTATCCCTATTGGTTGGCTAGTATCCCCTTGGGAATTTTCCAACCTCCCTCTAATCCATGCCAATCTGACTGATTTCAATGGTCTATCCAGCATACTTGTAGCATGCTTACATTTTGGGGATGGTGTAGCCAATCCCCCGTCTATCATGGAAATTAGCTCTTCCCAGCTGCTCTATTTCTGAGTGAGGCTATGGCTAATTATCAACCGTATCAGCACATGGTGACTTACTACTAATTCTACATGTTGTGCCTTTTTCATGCTCTCGGCAACATCATGAAGTAATGAATTTAAAAATGTAGGTAAGTTTACAGAGCATTTCTATTTTAATACGGCTAAAAGTTTAAGGTGTCGTGGTCTTACCACGTCTTTCCTTCCTTCACAAGTGATGTAGCTCTGGATGATCTTCGCTAATTCTACCCACAACTCTCCTAATGCTGCTGGTAGAACCCCCTTTCCGCTGACTGTCAAGTTCTGGCCTTCATCCTGGAAGATTTTTATGATCTTTTGCAGTCTCTCATTCTTTAATGTCCACACAGATCTAGTGGCTGGCAGTCCCAAGACCTCTGCAATTATGTCATCAGTGACTGCTATGTGTCTCTCCCTTACTATGGAATGATATTCTTGCAAGTTCTGCAAGAATTCTATTGCTATGGTCTTGTTGGATTCCTGTAAACAATTGAGATAAACTAAACAACCTGCCCTTGCTAGGATTTCCCGTGCTACTGTTAGGTTCCTATACCAATAGGTGTCATTTTTCATGATTGACATTGAAGAGCTCTAATATGTTCATACCTTTGGCTAGTTGCAAATGTTTTTCATATTCCCAAGAAATCAAAAAAGTTAAAAAATGTAAAGAGGGTATGCCCTAAAATAAAAATCAAAGGGCAAGAAGAATGAAATGGTCAAGAAAACGAAAGAAATGAACCCCAAGCAAAGGACCAGCAAAGTGTGCAAGTACAAGATGCCACTACTATTCTATTTTTGCAAAATATGATGGTGTGCAACTGTTGATTCATGCCACCATTGGTGAATGGCCAAACAGTTTAATCTTGGCGAGTTCATGTTTGAATTTACTTGCCTTAGATATAGAGAAATAATACCTATCCAAACTGTTCAATCTTGGTAGGTAAATAGATAGCTAGAGAAGAAAAGGAGCTCAGCTATAAAAACTGAGCCCTTGGATGTTATAAGGATATATTCAGATGGGCTTGGCATATAAAGAAAACAAAAGAAGATTGTTGAGGGTCTGCTAGTCCAAGTGCACCCATAGAAAAAGAAGAAAAAATGTTAGGTATAGTAGGCTTGGTAGGAAGTTTTGGTGTTGCAGAGGCATACTTATGGTTAATTTTTTTTCTCAAAGATGTTTGTCTTATCGTTATCATAAGTACCATGACAGCTATTTGGTTATAAATCAAGTGAGGCATGACTAACTTTCCTTCACGCTTCTACCAAAATCACTTACTAACCTCCCCCCAAGGATATTGAGATCTGCTCAATGCTCCTAAATCACTCCATTTCATGAAAGAGCCTAAGTAAAACCACATTCTTACTTTAGGCAAAGAAGCCACATTTCTTGTGTAAAACCCTTTTCATTCCCTTAACCCTAAGTTTCTTGACATTAGACTTAGCGCTTGCTTCCAATGATATCCATATTGACCAATAACTTTATTATATAAATCCTTGGCAAGATCACCCTTCCCCGTATTATCTATGTAAAATAAAACCCCAAAGTATTAATATCCCACCCTGGTTTAGTTATAAACCATATCATCATGCAACTCAAGGATTAAAGGTATACATAAACCTTGTAATAACCCTTCGTGCGCAGCAATGGGATTTATCTGACCTTTTGTTAATTAAATAACCAAACCCGCAACCTGACCTATGAAATTAACCCCAAAACCATTAAAACATGTGATTTGATATATGGGCCCTGCGTTGTAACCCTCCATCACCTCCGAAGAGCGCTGATCGACATCAGACGGTCCACAATAATATTGCAACCCCCTCCGCTATTGTAATTTAACGCCCGGGAATCCGGTGATATTACCACTGTACCAGGGACATGCGGCACCCTCCTATCGTGCTCGCTGCCCCTCCGCCCCAAACCACTCTAGCCCATAAGCGGTGCGGGCCAATACCACTTATTTCCCTCCCGCTAACCCTTCCCGCTGACGTCATCACCGCGTCACCACAATGTCACCTTCGCTACGTGAAAAACAATCCCGTCATGTTTATGTCATCCGACCAAAAAGCGCCAAAAGCCCGTGAAAGCCAAATTTTTATTAAAAAGGCAAGAAAATGTCATTTTTCACCTACTTTCATTCGTTCTTTCCAGAAACTGTTTGCATGAGAACTACATCCAATTGATTACTCGAAGTGTACAAGCTTGCCACCCAACCAATCGAGCTTGAGCATCGTGTCATGCTTCACATCCTGCAACTAGCAATTACACTGTTAGCTTCTAAAAACAGGGATTTACCCAGTTTCCTCCAGAACCTGTATTTTTGATTTTCTTCTGCAAACTATACCCATAGAGCCAAAATTCAACTAAATTCAGTCTGTAGCTATTGAACAAACACACCCAGAACTCTTGTTTTGCCTACATTTGCTACGAAAACCCGAAATACCTGTTTAACAATACAAAAAACCAGTAATGGAAGCTCCGGTGGCCCTGAACATTGTGCCCCTCAATGCACCTCACAAAGGGTTGGAGTGGTTGCCCTTGGCTGACAGATTTTCAACTCTAAGACTTAACTGGTGACAAAAACCACCTTTAGGCACTTTCTGAAATTAGGAATAGTCACCAAAGTAACTATGATCTCTATGGGATATGGGAATCCAACCTGCCGATGTACTACCTCCCCTCAGTGAATTTTTTCCCTGATATTGTTTGCCTATGCTATGCCAATTATGAACCTACCCAAAGAGCAATTACGACTCCAACTAGAACTGTCCTCTTTTATATAACTCCTGATTCCATCAATGAGATGCTACACTTCAAACCCACTCAGCCTCTGGCTCCTCTTTCTACGGGATTCTTGCTTGAGCAGGGCCCTAAACTACCCAGTTCAGAGATAACTTGTATTGCTCAAACGTTTATGAGACCAGATTGCCAACCCAAACAACCACCTCCCTATGTCCATGTCTGGTTTAATGAAGATGGAAAATTCATTATTGATATGATATCCTATATCCTAGGATTTAATACAAGTGAATATGTTGATGAGACCACATTAGTTTTGTTGTCAATATTTACTCCAGGACAACCCCCTGCTGTCAAATATGACTATGCTACATTCATTTCCAACAAGATCCATGACCAATTCATGAGCCTAGACAAAGAGGGAGTCTTCAAGTACACATCTTACATATATCATATGTTTCTGTATTATCAAACAGACAAATTTTAGTTTCCCATCAGAAAATTGGATGTTAAAGGAGAGAGGAGGTCTGTGATCTTTTGGAACTCAGCTTTCCACAATGTCCATGACTCCCCTTATACCTACTGTGAATTCATTGACTTGTTTATACATCCGGTCTCCTGTCTACTTGTGAGAACTACTCCTCCTAGACTCTCTGGTGATTTGCAAAAGATTTTGCAGCTCTCCAAAAACTACAGAATAGGTGACTGGTACTTCTACCAGAATCACACCGAGATCAGAATATATGGCTATGAGTTATGCCCTTATAAACTTCCTAAGTATGTGCCTATGAGACTATTTTCACTGGAGTATTTCAGGCAAATTATCAATGTAGATTTAACTCAATTTTGCAGTGCAAAGAAAAAGGCCCAAGTAAGAATAAGAAACCAGTTAGTTCCTTTTATCATTAATAAGAGGGAAGTATGGGAAGATGCTGATAGGATATTGGGGGAAGAACTTAAACTGAAGAAAGGTTTCTGGTGGGTACCTTATTACCCAAATGGCTTTATAAATGACAGGAAAGTAAAATACAGGTTGTCGGCCTATAAACATTCTGGGCTCCCTGAAGTAGAGCAATTTGCTAATCAGGATGAGTGGGTAGAGGGCACAATAATAGAAGAACTTAGTCAGCAAGAAGTGATGGAACAAGCAATGAAATATCTTGAAAATACTCTTGACCTGGACTCTTTTGGATAGGTATCTTTCAAGCTACCTCAACAAACAGGAGTGGGCACATTCGCTGCTGGAACTTCTCAGCAGCCTTCAGAAGAAAACACTACACCAGCTACAGGGACATCAAAGGGCAAAGAGCTGCTAGATACAAAGCAGCACAAAATGAGAGATCAGCCAGCAATATCAAAGGAACAGGGCGAAGGACAAATTCCCCCTGCCCAAACCAAAGCACCGGAGATACTAGCGTTGCAGACTCCTCTTAATGAGGAAAAGGGTAAGAAAAGGGACAGAGAAGAAGGCACACCTATGAGTGGACTAACAGAGAAACCAGGGACGAAAAGGCAAAGAATAAACCCCTTATCAGAAGATGAATTTATTGAGCAAACCACAGGTAGTCTAAGAGGGGAAAAGATGGTCAACCACGAGACATCCCCAGTGATAGAAACATCCACCAGCTCTCACAGGTAGGACCTAGGTAGGCAGCATAGTGTGGAAGTTTCATCCACTAGACCGGAAAGAAAACAAGGGTTTGATATCAAAAGAACATCCACGGAAATAAAGGCCTAGAATGACCCATTGAGGCTACAACTTTACAATCAATTTCTCAAAATGACCCCCACCAACCAGCAAAGGTTAATGTCTACATATGATATTAAAGAAGGTAAAATGATCTTGAGCCACTTTAAGCCTAAAGTGCAACAACCACAATCAATAGCTGACTACATCAGGACAAATCTGGAGGTCCTTGCCAAAGACATTCATCCAATGGACCAGATTGAGTTGCATAAGAAAACTGGAGGGATGGTCTACTCCACATTGGCGGATAAGGCAATGTTGGCTCATAAATTGCAAAACTCATTAAACAACACCTCTGCTCAACTAGATTTGGAGAAAGCATCTTCTTTAGCCAAGGACAACATGATAAAGTCCTTGGAATATATTATTATGTAACTCGGACATGATCCCAAAGATGTCAAAGGCATAAAGGCTTTGAAGAAGAAGGAAGAGGACATTGCTGCCCTCAGGAAACAATTAAAGCTGCCCTCTACTATGCATCCACAAGCCACAAAAGTTGTACAATAGAAGTCAGAGGAGGATATGATGGACCTGCTGATGAGGATGAATGAAAGGTTAAGTGAGACAAAGCAGGCATTGGAGAAATTATTACAAGAAAAGCAGGGAAAGTCGACCTCCCAGCCACTTGAAATAACTCCAACAGTCACAAATGCTCCTCCTACAGGTATAACAGCAGTGCCTCCCATCATCCCGGCATCAACAATAGAAGTCACCACAGGTACCCTAGCAACAGCAACAGGCAGCAACACTACCATGACCACAGAGGAGTTAATAAAAGCCATGGAGGAATTAAAACTCCAAGTATCAGAACTGAAGGAAGCCAAAGAGAAATTGGCAAAATTAGAAGTGAGTTATGAAAAATCCAAGATGACTGTGGCAGAAAAGACAAGAGAGGTTAAAGCATTAGAAAACAAGGTGAAAGCATTGGAAAAGGACCTCTCATTAGATAAGCCTCTGGGAGAAATCAAAGGAATTTTGTGGGCTAACATCAATCAATCCATTAGTAATTTGTGGAGATCTATTCAAGTTATATATGAGCAGATTGACTTGATAGCAGCAGCCCAGGTGGAAATTCAAAAGGCCAGAACTTTATTGGGATATATGCCCGAATAGGCCAACACGCTAATACATTTTTTAAACACCAAGACTAGTGAAGAGCTAGCAGCACTAGACATTAGAGACAAGATAGGTACCATTCTAACAATGAAAAGAGTTATGACCATGAAAACCCTGATGCAAAATTTGGAGAGGAGGTGCTAGGACATGCAAGTGGAGATAAATTCTTTTATAGAAAGATTTACAGTTTTGCATGAAAGGGGCTTGCCAAGTCTGTTGGGGAGTAATGAACACCTACTGAGACAAGTTGAGTACACGCACAAGTTGAATAAACATGCTGCTGATCAAGTAAATGCATCATCAAGTACTTTAGGAGAGAAGGCCCTTCCATCTGGCCAAACCCTCTACAACAACTTGGAAAATCTAGTTTATATTAAACATGAAGTGAAACATTTATTCATCATTTAGCCCAATTTCTTCAGGTAAAAAGACGGTAATGAGACTTTAAGAAAGCTGCAAAGACATAAGTTACCAAAAGAGCAGTGGTGGCAAAGCATGTTGAAAATTCTATAGACATATTTCTGGTATATTTTATATCCTTGATAAATTGAAAGTTTTGGTACCATGTGCCATAAAGCGGAGAATAGTAATGGATGAGAGTCATGTGGGGCAACAATGTATCAAAACAAAACTAAATACACCAGAGAAAGCCAGGGCAGTGGCGCGGAATATCAGTGGAAAACAGCTACCAGCCGACTCACCGAGCCTATAGTCAGCATATCCCACCAACTGAGCAGCCAACACAACAACATTTACTTTTCATTTATTTCTCCCTATTTTCAAGATCATTTATTTCTCCTTTTAAGTAGGTAGAATGAGTTATTACTAGATATTATCTCTTTGAGATATTTTGTAACATTTTTGTATAAAGACCTCCCCAAGTGAACTATTCGGGGTTGTTGATACATTTCTGACACTACACTGTAACTCTGAAAATTTTCTGAATACAAAAGCTATTGAAATCCATTATCGCTGGACTCTCTGAATGTGGAATTTGATGCTGAGTGCCCTGTTACAGAATTCTTGAATCGTTTTATGGATCAATAAGTCTCTTCTAACTTGTGCCTTACAACTTCTGTATTCACTATATCATATGTGTTTCATGAACTAAATAATAGAGAAAAAGAATAACTCAGAATTTTCTTGTTTGCACTTTGTGTTTAGTCTTTGTTATTATTAATGTTTTCTTCAGAATTAGAATAAACATAAATTCTTAATTGCTCCTGTTTCCCATGATTCTTTCATCTTGAAAATTAGCTAAGGAATTCTTAATTTCTCCTTAACAATAATCATCCACTTTTCCTCTGTCTACATGATGAAGGATTCTTAATTTCCCTTCATCCATTAGATTCCATTCCATCTGATTTGAGCCTTTAGATTGTTCCATGATTGATTACCTTGCTCTGTAGTACCATCCTCAGTTAAAGAAACCATTTCCAGCAGTTCATCCTCAAAGACTCCATTAGCCCAATGGACTGAACTTCTCAGACTTACACCCTAGTTCTATTGAATATCACCATCCAAGCTCAAAACAAAATCGTTGTACTTCATAACTAGCCTAATATACCACAAAACAAAGCTAAATTATAAAGAGAGAGGCCTCTCTGGATGCAGGTTGGCTAGAACCTGTATCTAAAAGATTGGTCTGTGGGTACCTCAGCCATATTCCATTTCTTAGAACTTTTGGGAACAACTTGAGTGATAACAGCTACATCAGAGACTATCAATACCTATGGTTCTCTCCAAATTGATCTTTCTCCCATGCCTTTGGCTTCACTGTAAAATCTCAGAGATGGAAATGGAACAACATGCTGCTCAAGCTGTTAGAACACAGAGAAACTAACAAAACAACAGGTCTCGCTCAAATCCTTATTCACTTACTAATTGCCGCAAAGCATACTACAAAAATGGCTTAGGAACAACAAGCCATGGAAATTGAAAAACAATATACCATTGAGCCTTGCTACTCGCGAGTAAACAATTTCCCGAATAATAGTCTGACACATCTACCAGCAAATGATGAGGTTACCTGCCTCCCCCCTACGATGTAATAGGTCATTCTCAACCTTTAAATGAGGGAGCGACGTGCCAAAGTGCTAGAACACAGAGTCATAAAGGAACAACGTATGCCGAAATGCCATGTGTTATAAAAGGAGCAGATTGTCTAAATCGAGGTGTATAGTCAGATTGCTTAACAAATAAGAGACTGTTGTGATATGATGCGAGGCTAGGAGGAAAGGATAGCTGACGTGCATACAGAGTCTAATGCGGTCATTATCAACTTTTTTGTCATGATTGGTTATAATAGATTTTCATCTGTTTGATGGTTCGGAGAAACGATATACATAACCTTATGTGATGTATTAAAAAGGTATAAAAGACAGAAGGGTGTTGATGATTACTATCGGTGTATAAGTAATGTGACTTCAATACCATTAATAGAGCTCTGCTGCCGACATGTGTCCATAACCTTGACAGAGTTGTTTGTTTCACCCATGGAACCATGATCCTTTTTGTATGCTTAGGAAGTGTTGTGCAATGTCAAAATGTAGGCCATTATGCTAGCTTGGTGACCAATTAGGCATAATGCCATTCACTAGGAATGAGTGAAAGGTGGGTAGGCCAGCTCATGATGAGACCTCCTGTTACAAGGGATCTTTATTTCCTCTAATGTGCCTCTTGGATCATATCCCTGGTGTGGTGTCCATAGTGGGAATGCCACTTCACTTTCTTCCCTACAATCATAGTAGGCTGGCTCTTGATGAGACCCCCTATCCTGCATTTGACAACCCATAAGTTATATAATCTTTTTTCTCTTTCTTTTTTCATAAAGTACTCCCTATTTATACACAAAGGGTGGTTCAACACTCCTTAAGAGTAGGAATGGTGGAAGAAGTCTTAACATCTCAATAGAAAAATACAGACCCTATGTTCTTATTCCTTAATAATGATCAAAGAAGATTATGAGAATTTAAAAAGAACCAAAATGATAAAGATAACCAATAATATCAGTATTAGTAGAATAATGACAACAAAAATAATGGATAATTGTTTCCTTTCCTCGTTCCTCTTACCAATTCAAAGTAATTTCTTGTAAAAAAAATAGCGATTTTATATAATTTACTGATTTCAATATGTTGTAGTTTTGTATCCATTGCACAGGTGCATAGCTGAGTTCCAAAAGGCTTGAAACAGTAGGAACAACAAGCATCTTTAAATTGGAACAACTAGGAGGACAATCATAAGTAAAAGGAATACTAGAATGTTGTCGTTTCAAAAAGGAAGAGCAAAAGAATACAAGTGATGTTCCTTTGAAAAAGGAATAGCAGAAAATGCAAGTGTCGTTCCTTTGGAAAAGCAACAACAACAAACGAAATTGTTGTTCCTTTGGAAAAGGAACAACAGAAAATGCAAATGTTGTTCCTTTGGAAAAGGAACAACAAAAATCAAAAGTGTTGTTCCTTTGGAAAAGGAATAGTAGAAAACACAAATGTCGTTCCTTTGGAAAAGGAACAACAAAAATCAGAAGTGTTGTTCCTTTGGAAAAGGAACAACAGAAATCAAAAGTGTTGTTCCTTTGGAAAAGGAACAACAGGAAACTCAAATGTCGTTCCTTTGGAAAAGGAACAACAAAAATCAAAAGTGTTGTTCCTTTGGAAAATGAACAACAGAAAATGCAAATGTCGTTCCTTTGGAAAAGGAACAACAAAAATTAAAAGTGTTGTTCCTTTAGAGAAAGGAACAACGAAATGAAAGTAAGAAAGGAATGAATGAAACAAAGGGTATTGCTCCTTTAAAAAGGGAACAACAAAATGAAAATGTTGTTCCTTTGTAAAAAAAGAATAGCAGAAAGAGAAAAAGTGCACACAAAGTGGTGTCCCTTCAGAAAAAGAACAGCAAAAATGACAGTGTTGTTTCCCTAAAAAAAGAACAATAGAATGGTGAAGGTGCTGTAAGGTGAAAATGCAAAGAAATATGTACAAAGAGTAATTTATGCTAACAAAACAAAGGAACTATATACAAAATGTAAAAATGACTGAATCACTCAATGAATCTGTTGACACCTAATCCTCAGCGTTTGGGATAATTTGAATGTGAACAGTCATAAAGAATATGAACTGAACGATCACATTCATGTATATAATAGATAGCTACCTAATGGAATATAGGAATCAGTTTTTCTGGAGTTACTCCTGGCCTAACATGGTATCAGAGAACAGGTCCCAGGTTTCTTTTTTGTGCCTTGTAACTCCTCTGTCCACTGCCTTCTGCTCTCTGTCTCGTAATCTGACATCTCTGCCTGAACGCTGGTATGTTGTTTAACGCATGAAATCTCTGCCTGAATGCTGGTATGTTGTTTAACGCATGACATTCCCTGTTGTTAACGCCTGAATGTTTAACGCTCCCGGTTGACACTCCAGCTCCCGTTTAACGTTTAACTGCATTGGAATTTTTTATGGTCTGCTATGCGTTGAAATGTTGTTGTGCTATGCGTATGAGAGCTGCTTATTTGAAACACTGTTTATCTGATTTCGATACAAATCCTTAACAAGTCTGCTCTGTGCCTCGGCTCCTCTCCTCTCCACGGTAATATACCATTTGGCACTACTATTCAGAACCTCATCACTGATGATAACATCTAAGGAAGGACTTCCTCCTGTAGCAGCGATCGCCCAGTCATAGCATATATGTAAGGCCTGCTCCCAAATAGCTAAGCACACAAGCTGAGATGAAAATGCCTCTAACTGCTTCTCTGCCTTGAGCTTTTCATTCGCTAGCTCAGTGATTGCACGAGCACACCGTATTAATGACTGAAGCCTTGTTAATGGGTTCACCGTATACCATTGTTGCTCCCTGTTCTCCGCTGATATTTTAAACAATGTTTGAACAGTGACATATTTGAAACACTGCTTGACATAGTATCTGATATTTGAAACGCTGCTATATTTTGTGTAAGCTACTAAGCATGGTATGAAAGTTCTCTTTGTTTGAAACGTTGTCTCAGTTTTGAAATCGCTGTATTAAAGATATCTGGAATGCTGTCTGACATAACACTATTTTGAAATCGCTGTATCCAATATTTGAAACGTTGTTTGATATGTATTGAGCGGGATATGTCACAGTTAAGTTCATATATTTGGTCTTGTGGTTTCTTTATTATACACACCGTTCAAGTTCTCAAGCTTGTGATTATCTTGGCTTCGGGTGATGTCCAAATATTTGGCCGACATCTTAAAACTTCAAAATTTTGAGCGCAGCAATATAGAGTGTATCTTTAATATTGATATCAAACATTGGAAGGATTTGAAGAAACAAAGTGCATAAAGTATTTTTATCAGCAAAAGTTTTTTTATATCAGCAAAAGTAATCTTTTACAGAATGCATTCAATCATCTCTATGGTGGGAATAGTTCTGACAGGCAAGGAGAACTATCATGATTGGTCCTGGATGATACAACACACCCTCATCTTCAATGAGTTGTGGAAAGGAGTGTGTCGGAGAAGGAGACAGTGACCCAGAAACTCCTACATCAGACAAAGAGATCGCCATCTGGGAAAACAAGAAAAATAAATCGTATGCATTAATCGCAACATCTGTAAATAAGGAGGTGAGTCACCACATTTCATCATAATCAACTGCCTTTGAAGCTTCACAAAAGCTGAAAGAAATTTATGACTCACATTCTGCACTTGAAGTCATCCAACTTATGATTAAACTCTTCACTCTTGAACTGCAAAATAATGATCCTCTTGCTCTTGCATCTAAAATAAAGTCTACAATGCATGATATCAAATCCACTAAAGTTGAGCTGGATATCTCTCTTATTTCTTTTCTCAAGGCACTTTATCCTACATACTCCAATTATCTTGAGTCTTTGCAAGCAAATGGAAATCTCAAAGATATATCCTTTGACTCTCTTGTGAAAAAGTTTGCTGAAAGAGAAAAAGCCTTTGGAAAGAAGACATCCCCTGAATCGTCTGAAGAGACTGTATGCCTGGCTCATAAAGAAAAGTATACTCCTCAAGATTCTACAAGAGGAAGAGGTGGACGAAGAGGAAGAGGAAGATACTTCAGAGGCAGGGGGGCAGACATTCTCAAGGAGAAAAGGCAAATTTACATTGTATTCGCTGCAAAAGAAATGGATCACATGATGCATCTACATGAAGCTACCATGGGACAAATTGAGTAGAGAAGAAACCAATAGAAAGGTAAAACTGATGATACAGACAAAGGTAAAGCACCTGAATCCGCTCACTATGTTGAGGCACAATGTAACATTGGAGTAAATGAAGATTTGTTTCATACTTCACTTGCTTCCTGGAAAAATGATTGGCTGCTTGATTCAGGAGCAACCTGTCACATGACTCATAGAAAAGATTTTTTTGAAGATTTCACTGACAATGTTGATGGAGTAGTATACTTTGCAGATCAGCCAAAAATCAAGCCATCAGGGCTTGGCACAATCAGGCTTAAACTGCCTAGTCTCTCAGACTTTCTTCTGGATCATGTTCTATATCTCCCACAGCTCAAGAGAAACTTGTTGTCCTTGGTCCACATCCGCCAACAAGGTCACTCTATTCATATGTTTGATGGCAAGCTTGAGGTAAGAAAAGCATCTTATCACTCACTTGTCATGAGGGGAATAGAAGAAGAAAGACTTTTCAAACTGTAAGGAACATCTGCTCATGCACGACATTTCTCATATATTTCTCATCATGAAGAAGGTACACTTCCATCAAGTTTATTATGGCATGCTAGATTTGGACATTTAAACTATGACAGTCTCCACTTATTGAATAAAAATGGTGTTGCTAGTTTGCCTACAATTCCTAGAAAACTTAAGCAATGTAATGCTTGCATTCTAGGAAAGCATAGCAAACAGTCCTTTCATGACTCACATTCAAGAGCACATAGGAAGCTTGAACTTATTCATTCAGATTTATGTGGTCCAATGCTTGTTCCTTCAGCAAATGGAAATAAATATATCATGACATTTATTGATGACTACACCAGAATGTGTTGGGTTTATTTATTGAAGAATAAATCTGATGCTTTCCTAACATTCAAGAATTTTCATAAATGGATTGAAAATGATGCACAATCTCATATTGGGTCTATTTGCACTGATAATGGAAAAGAATATACATCAAATGAATTTGAACACTATCTTCGCCAACATGGGATTAAACATCAAACAACTGTGCCTTATAATCCCCAACAGAATGGTGTAGCTGAAAGAATGAATAGAACAACCTTGAATATGGTACGATCCATGCTTTTTTAAAAAAATGTAAAGATAATGTTTTGGGCTGATGCTGTTCTATGTGCTGCATATATAAAGAATAGATGTCCATCTAGTGCTATAAGAAACAAGACTCCTTATGAATTGTGGTATGGACATGTTCCTTCGGTCAAACATCTCAGGATTTTTGGTTCCACCTGTTATGCTTGATACCAAAGGTACATAGAAACAAACTTGGTGCTAGAAGTCGTAAGTGTATTTTCTTGGGGTTCAAACACCTCCAAAGCATACTGCCTCTATGATGAAGAAATTAAAAATTTTGTTATATCTAGAGATGTAATTTTTCTTGAATCATCCAAATCTGACAATGTTGTTGAGCGGCAACTTGATCGCTTGGATAGATTCGCAAAAATTAAATCATTTCAAGAATTTGAAAATCAGATTCCACATCTTGAAGGGGGGATTCCTATACTAGATCAACATGTGGAATCGTCTTCTGAAGAAGATTCTCCCCCGTCTGAAACTCCAACAATGGATGATGCTTTAAGTGATGTAATTGATAGAATTGGGAGACTCAATCTTGATTCACTCCCAACTCTATCAACAAAGAAGCCTGGACCATCTCAGAAAGGTCCCCCAAAGTGGCTGACAAAGACACTTGAAAGTGTTCATCCTGATGAAATTGGAAAAACAGGAACCAGAAATGCAAATCAACAAAATGGAGGTGATGTAGATGACTCTAATTCACCTATTGATATGGATGTTTCTTATGATTGTGAACTGAACTTGTCTACAGATTTTGAACCAACTTCCTTTAAAGAAGCTGCTTCTCATGATGAATGGAAAGAAGCAATGCAAAAGGAGTATGATGCCATCATAAAGAACGACACTTGGAAGCTGGTTGATCCTCCATTTGAAACCAAACTAATTGGCTGCAAGTGGGTCTACAAGAACAAGTACAAAGCTGATAGCTCACTTGACAAGCACAAATATAGGCTTGTGGAAAAAGGTTTTGCATAGAAGGAAGGGGTCGATTATGAGGAAACTTTTGCTCCCACAGCAAAATGGGCCACCATTCGGACACTCTTTGCACTGGCATCTCAGAACGGTTGGAAAGTCCATCAAATGGATGTAAAAACTGCCTTCTTGAATGGAGATCTAAAAGAAAATGTTTTTATGACCCAGCCTGAAGGATTTGCTGTGAAAGGACATGAACATAAAGTATGAAAACTTGTGAAGTCCTTGTATGGCCTCAAACAAGCACCAAGAACCTGGTATGAAAAGCTAACTGAGCATCTTCTGAAACTCAACTTCAATCATTTTGATCTTGATGATGCAACTTTATTTGTCAAGAAAGTTGGCAAAACAATTGTATATCTTGTGGTAT